>JAUJYP020000440.1:0-168539 GCA_030674075.2 Linum usitatissimum | reverse complement strand
AGTTATAATTAGAATTCAATTAAGTATTAGCTCATGAATTTCCATGTTAGTAACTAATTATGAACTAATTAACTCATTCCTCGAAAGTTGCTAAGTCGTCATTCCGCACTATTTCAACGCATGTTGGAATTACGTCTAATATCTTAAATCCTCGTCTTTAAGATGTTAATGACGACCAATTGTTTCAACTTAAACCTTCACCCCTAGATTGGACCCTCACCATTTTTTTATCAAGTGGATGGTTTAAAAGGGAAAATCCTTAATCTTCGTATTTTAAATTATGTTACGAATTACGTTACGGTATTTACTTTATGAATTTGAGAACATTACCTATACGAATCTCACTGTAACACACAGAGGAATAAGAATATGAACCTCACTAGTATGTTATAATTAGAATTCAATTAAGTATTAGCTCATGAATTTCCATTGTCGTTAACTAAATTTATGAACTCCTTCTCTCTGATAACTAGAATTTTTAAGACATTATAATAACATACTTCTTACATCCGCAAAATCCCTTGAACACAAGTTCTTACGTATCAATCCTTTCAAATACATCACTTTATTTATGAACTAATTCCTCGAAAGCTTCCAAGTCGTGATTCCATCATTTCAACCCATGTTGGAATTACATCTAATATCCGAAATCCTCGTCTTTAAGATGTTAATGACGATCAAGTCTTTCACCCTTAAACCTTCACCCCTAGGATTGGACCGTCACCATTTTTTTATCAAATGGATGGTTTAAAGGGGTAAATCCTTAATCTTCTTATTTTATATTATGTTACGAATTACGTTACGGTATTTACTTTATGAATTTAAGAACATTACCTATACGAACCTCACTTAGAACATTACTAGGTGGAATAAGAATATGAACCTCACTAGGAAGTTATAATTAGAATTTAATTAAGTATTAGCTCATGAATTTCCATTGTTACTAACTAAATTTATGAACTAATTTCTCTCGTATGCTTAGAACTTTTAAGACATTATAATAACATACTTCTTACATCCGTTAGATCCTTGGAACACAAGTTCTTACGGATCAATCCTTTCTACTACATCACTTTATTTGTGAACTCATTCGTCGAAAGTTGCTAAGTCGTCATTCCGTACTATTTCAACGCATGTTGGAATTACGTCTAATATTCGAAATCCTCGTCTTTAGGCCGTTAATGACACTCAATTGTTTCAGCTTAAACCTTCACCTTAAGGATTGACCCTCACCATTTTTTTATCAGGTGGATGGTTTAAAAGGGCAAATCCTTAATCTTGGTATTTTAAATTATGTTACGAATTACGTTAAGGGATTTACTTTACGAATTTGAGAACATTACCTATATGAATCTCACTTAGAACATTACTAGGAGGAATAAGAATATGAACCTCACTAGTATGTTACAATTAGAATTCAATTAAGTATTAGCTCATGAATTTCCATTGTCGCTAACTATATTTATGAACTCCTTTCTCTCGATAACTAGAATTTTTAAGACATTATAATAACATACTTCTTATATCCGTTGGATCCTTGGAACACAAGTTCTTTCGGATCAACCTTTCAGCCACATCACTTTATTTATAAACTAATTCCTCGAAAGTTTCCAAATCGTGATTCGATACTATTTCAACCCATGTTGGAATTACATCTAATATACGAAATCCTCGTCTTTAAGATGTTAATGACGTTCAAGTCTTTCGACTTAAACCTTCACCTCCCTAGAATTGGATTGTCATCATTTTTTTATCAAATGGATGGTTTAAAGGGGTAAATCCTTAATCTTGCTATTTTATATTATGTTACAAATTACGTTACGGTATTTACTTTATGAATTTAAGAACATTACCTATACAAACCTCACTTAGAACATTACTAGGTGGAATAAGAATATGAACCTCACTAGTAAGTTATAATTAGGGCTCAATTAAGTATTAGCTCATGAATTTCAATTTGTTACTAACTAAATTTATGAGCTAATTTCTCTCGGATGCTTAGAACTTTTAAGACATTATAATAACATACTTCTTACATCCGTTAGATCCTTGGAACACAAGTTCTTACGGATCAATCCTTCCGATCACATCACTTTATTTGTGAACTCATTCGTCGAAAGTTGCTAAGTCGTCATTCCGGACTATTTCAACGCATGTTGGAATTACGTCTAATATCCGAAATCCTCGTCTTTAGGATGGTAATGACAATCAATTGTTTCGGCTTAAACCTTCACCCCTAGGATTGGACCCTCACCATTTTTTTATCAAGTGGATGGTTTAAAAGGGAAAATCCTTAATCTTGGTATTTTAAATTATGTTACGAATTACGTTACGGTATTTACTTTATGAATTTGAGAACATTACCTATACGAATCTCACTTAGAACATTACTAGGAGGAATAAGAATATGAACCTCACTAGTATGTTACAATCAGAATTCAATTAAGTATTAGCTCATGAATTTCCATTGTCGGTAACTTATATTTATGAACTCCTTTCTCTACGATAACTAGAATTTTTTAAAAGACATTATAATAACATACTTCTTACATCTGTTAGATCCTTGGAACACAAGTTCTTTCGGATCAATCCTTTCGACCACATCACTTTATTTATAAACTAATTCCTCGAAAGTTTCCAATTCGTGATTCCGGACTATTTCAACCCATGTTGGAATTACATCTAATATCCGAAATCCTCGTCTTTAAGATGTTAATGACGGTCGAGTCTTTCGGCTTAAACCTTCACCCCTAGGATTGGACCGTCACCATTTTTTTACTCAAATGGATGGTTTAAAGGGGTAAATCCTTAATCTTCTTATTTTATATTATGTTACGAATTACGTTACGGTATTTACTTTATGAATTTAAGAACATTACCTATACAAAACTCACTTAGAACATTACTACGGTGGAATAAGAATATGAACCTCACTAGTAAGTTATAATTTGAATTTAATTAAGTATTAGCTCATGAATTTCCATTGTTACTAACTAAATTTATGAACTAATTTCTCTCGAATGCTTAGAACTTTTAAGACATTATAATAACATGCTTAGCATCCGTTTAGATCCTTGGAACACAAGTTCTTGCGGATCAATCCTTTCGATCACATCACTTTATTTGTGAACTCATTCGTCGAAAGTTGCTAAGTCGTCATTCCGAACTATTTCGCATGTTGGAATTACGTCTAATATGCGAAAATCTCGTCTTTAAGTGATATGTGATCAATTGACTTTTAAACACTTAGCTAGGATTGGACCCTCGCCCATTTTTTTATCAAGTGGATGAGTTTTAAAGGGAAAATGCTTGTCTTAATTTTTAAATTATGTTACGAATTACGTTACGGTATTTACTATGCTTAGAACTTTTAAGACATTATAATAACATACTTCTTACATCCGTTAGATCCTTGGAACACAAGTTCTTACGGATCAATCCTTTCGATCCACATCGAACTTTATTTGTGAACTCATTCGTCGAAAGTTGCTAAGTCGTCATTTCAGACTATTTCAACGCATGTTGGAATTACGTCATATACGAAATCCTCGTCTTTGAAATTTACATTAATGACAGTCAATTGTTTCGGCTTAAACCTTCACCCCTAGGATTGGACCCTCACCATTTTTTTTATCAAGTGGATGGTTTTAAAAAGGGAAAATCCTTAATCTTGGTATTTTTTAAATTATGTTACGAATTACGTTACGGTATTTACTTTATGAATTTGAGAACATTACCTATACGAATCTCACTTAGAACATTACTAGGAGGAATAAGAATATGAACCTCACTAGTATGTTACAATTAGAATTCAATTAAGTATTAGCTCATGAATTTCCATTGTCAGTAACTATATTTATGAACTCCTTTCTCTGCGATAACTAGAATTGTTTTTAAGACATTATAATAACATACTTCTTACATCCGTTAGATCCTTGGAACACAAGTTCTTTCGGATCAATCCTTTCGGCCACATCACTTTATTTATAAACTAATTCCTCGAAAGTTTCCAATTCGTGATTCCGGACTATTTCAACCCATGTTGGAATTACATCTAATATTCGAAATCCTCGTCTTTAAGATGTTAATGACGATCAAGTCTTTCGGCTTAAACCTTCACCCCTAGGATTGGACCGTCACCATTTTTTTATCAAATGGATGGTTTAAAGGGGTAAATCCTTAATCTTCTTATTTTATATTATGTTACGAATTATGTTACGGTATTTACTTTATGAATTTAAGAACATTACCTATACGAACCTCACTTAGAACATTACTAGGTGGAATAAGAATATGAACCTCACTAGTAAGTTATAATTAGAATTTAATTAAGTATTAGCTCATGAATTTCCATTGTTAGTAACTAAATTTTTGAACTAATTTCCCTCAGATGACTAGAACTTTTAAGACATTATAATAACATACTTCTTACATCCGTTAGATCCTTGGAACACAAGTTCTTACGGATCAATCCTTGCGACACATCACTTTATTTGTGAACTCATTCGTCGAAAGTTGCTAAGTCGTCATTCCGAACTATTTCAACGCATGTTGGAATCACGTCTAATATGCGAAATCCTCGTCTTTAAGTACATTAATGACAATCAATTGTTTCGGCTTAAACCTTCACCCTTAGGATTGGACCCTCACCATTTTTTTATCAAGTGGATGGTTTAAAAGGGAAAATCCTTAATCTTGGTATTTTAAATTATGTTACGAATTACGTTAAGGTATTTACTTTATGAATTTGAGAACATTACCTATACGAATCTCACTTAGAACATTACTAGGAGGAATAAGAATATGAACCTCACTAGTAAGTTACAATTAGAATTCAATTAAGTATTAGCTCATGAATTTCCATTGTCGGTAATTATATTTATGAACTCCTTTCTCTCGATAACTAGAATTTTTAAGACATTATAATAACATACTTCTTACATCTGTTAGATCCTTGGAACACAAGTTCTTTCGGATCAATCCTTTCAGCCACATCACTTTATTTATAAACTAATTCCTCGAAAGTTTCCAATTCGTGATTCCGGACTATTTCGACCCATGTTGGAATTACGTCTAATATACGAAATCCTCGTCTTTAAGATGTTAATGACGATCAAGTCTTTCGGCTTAAACCTTCACCCCTAGGATTGGACCGTCACCATTTTTTTATCAAATGGATGGTTTAAAGGGGTAAATCCTTAATCTTCTTATTTTATATTATGTTACGAATTATGTTACGGTATTTACTTTATGAATTTAAGAACATTACCTATACGAACCTCACTTAGAACATTACTAGGTGGAATAAGAATATGAACCTCACTAGTAAGTTATAATTAGAATTTAATTAAGTATTAGCTCATGAATTTCCATTGTTACTAACTAAATTTATGAACTAATTTCTCTCGAACGACTAGAACTTTTAAGACATTATAATAACATTCTTCTTTCATCTGTTAGATCCTTGGAACACACGTTCTTGCGGAACAATCCTTTCGAGTGATTACTTTATTTGTGAACTCATTCCTTGAAAGTTGCTAAGTCGTCATTCCGGACTATTTCAACGCATCTTGGAATTACGTCTAATATACGAAATCCTCGTCTTTAGGGCGTTAATGACGGTCAAGTGTTTCGGCTTAAACCTTCGCCCCTAGGATTGGACCCTCACCATTTTTTTATCAAGTGGATGGTTTAAAAGGGCAAATCCTTAATCTTGGTATTTTAAATTATGTTACGAATTACGTTACGGTATTTACTCTATGAATTTAAGAACATTACCTATACGAATCTCACTTAGAACATTACTAGGTGGAATAATAATATGAACCTCACTAGTAAGTTATAATTAGAATTCAATTAAGTATTAGCTCATGAATTTCCATTGTTAGTAACTTAATTTTTTGAACTAATTTCTCTCAGATGACTAGAACTTTTAAGACATTATAATAACATACTTCTTACATCCGTTAGATCCTTGGAACACAAGTTCTTACGGATCAATCCTTTCAGTCACATCACTTTATTTGTGAACTCATTCCTCGAAAGTTGCTAAGTCGTCATTCCAGACTATTTCAACGCATGTTGGAATTACGTCTAATATCTTAAATCCTCGTCTTTAAAACATTAATGACGGTCAATTGTTTCAGGCTTAAACCTTCACCCCTAGGATTGGACCCTCACCATTTTTTTATCAAGTGGATAGTTTAAAAGGGCAAATCCTTAATCTTGGTATTTTGAATTATGTTACGAATTACGTTAAGGTATTTACTTTATGAATTTGAGAACATTACCTATACGAATCTCACTTAGAACATTACTAGGAGGAATAAGAATATGAACCTCACTAGTATGTTACAATTAGAATTCAATTAAGTATTAGCTCATGAATTTCCATTGTCAGTAACTATATTTATGAACTCCTTTCTCTCTGATAACTAGAATTTTTAAGACATTATAATAACATACTTCTTACATCCGTTAGATCCTTGGAACACAAGTTCTTTCGGATCAATCCTTTCGGCCACATCACTTTATTTATAAACTAATTCCTCGAAAGTTTCCAATTCGTGATTCCGGACTATTTCAACCCATGTTGGAATTACATCTAATATGCGAAATCCTCGTCTTTAAGATGTTAATGACGATCAAGTCTTTCGGCTTAAACCTTCACCCCTAGGATTGGACCGTCACCATTTTTTTATCAAATGGATGGTTTAAAGGGGTAAATCATTAATCTTCTTATTTTATATTATGTTACGAATTATGTTACGGTATTTACTTTATGAATTTAAGAACATTACCTATACGAACCTCACTTAGAACATTACTAGGTGGAATAAGAATATGAACCTCACTAGTAAGTTATAATTAGAATTTAATTAAGTATTAGCTCATGAATTTCCATTGTTACTAACTAAATTTATGAACTAATTTCTCTCCAAACGACTAGAACTTTTAAGACATTATAATAACATTCTTCTTTCATCCGTTAGATCCTTGGAACACACGTTCTTGCGGAACAATCCTTTCGGTCGGTTTACTTTATTTGTGAACTCATTCCTTGAAAGTTGCTAAGTCGTCATTCCGGACTATTTCAACGCATGTTGGAATTACGTCTAATATCCGAAATCCTCGTCTTTAGGGCGTTAATGACGGTCAAGTGTTTCAGCTTAAACCTTCACCCCTAGGATTGGACCCTCACCATTTTTTTATCAAGTGGATGGTTTAAAAGGGCAAATCCTTATTCTTGGTATTTTAAATTATGTTACGAATTACGTTACGGTATTTACTCTATGAATTTAAGAACATTACCTATACGAATCTCACTTAGAACATTACTAGGTGGAATAATAATATGAACCTCACTAGTAAGTTATAATTAGAATTCAATTAAGTATTAGCTCATGAATTTCCATTGTTAGTAACTTAATTTTTGAACTAATTTCTCTCAGATGACTGGAACTTTTAAGACATTATAATAACATACTTCTTACATCCGTTAGATCCTTGGAACACAAGTTCTTTCGGATCAATCCTTTCAGCCACATCACTTTATTTATAAACTAATTCCTCGAAAGTTTCCAATTCGTGATTCCAGACTATTTCAACCCATGTTGGAATTACATCTAATATCTGAAATCCTCGTCTTTAAGATGTTAATGACGATCAAGTCTTTCAGCTTAAACCTTCACCCCTAGGATTGGACCGTCACCATTTTTTTATCAAATGGATGGTTTAAAGGGGTAAATCCTTAATCTTCTTATTTTATATTATGTTACGAATTATGTTACGGTATTTACTTTATGAATTTAAGAACATTACCTATACGAACCTCACTTAGAACATTACTAGGTGGAATAAGAATATGAACCTCACTAGTAAGTTATAATTAGAATTTAATTAAGTATTAGCTCATGAATTTCCATTGTTACTAACTAAATTTATGAACTAATTTCTCTCGAACGACTAGAACTTTTAAGACATTATAATAACATTCTTCTTTCATCCGTTAGATCCTTGGAACACACGTTCTTGCGGAACAATCCTTTCGGTCAGTTTACTTTATTTGTGAACTCATTCCTTGAAAGTTGCTAAGTCGTCATTCCGGACTATTTCAACGCATGTTGGAATTACGTCTAATATCCGAAATCCTCGTCTTTAAGTACATTAATGACGGTCAAGTGTTTCGGCTTAAACCTTCACCCCTAGGATTGGACCCTCGCCATTTTTTTTTATCAAGTGGATGGTTTAAAAGGGCAAATCCTTAATCTTGGTATTTTAAATTATGTTACGAATTACGTTACGGTATTTACTCTATGAATTTAAGAACATTACCTATACGAATCTCACTTAGAACATTACTAGGTGGAATAATAATATGAACCTCACTAGTAAGTTATAATTAGAATTCAATTAAGTATTAGCTCATGAATTTCCATTGTTAGTAACTTAATTTTTGAACTAATTTCTCTCAGACGACTAGAACTTTTAAGACATTATAATAACATACTTCTTACATCCGTTAGATCCTTGGAACACAAGTTCTTACGGATCAATCCTTTCAGTCACATCACTTTATTTGTGAACTCATTCCTCGAAAGTTGCTAAGTCGTCATTCCGGACTATTTCAACGCATGTTGGAATTACGTCTAATATCTTAAATCCTCGTCTTTAGGTATTGTGTGACGATCAATTGTTTCGACTTAAACCTTCACCCTAGGATTGGACCCTCACCATTTTTTTATCAAGTGGATAGTTTAAAAGGGCAAATCCTTAATCTTGGTATTTTGAATTATGTTACGAATTACGTTAAGGTATTTACTTTATGAATTTGAGAACATTACCTATACGAATCTCACTTAGAACATTACTAGGAGGAATAAGAATATGAACCTCACTAGTATGTTATAATTAGAATTCAATTAAGTATTAGCTCATGAATTTCCATTGTCAGTAACTAAATTTATGAACTCCTTTCTCTGCGATAACTAGAATTTTTAAGACATTATAATAACATACTTCTTACATCAGTTAGATCCTTGGAACACAAGTTCTTTCGGATCAATCCTTTCGGCCACATCACTTTATTTATGAACTAATTCCTCGAAAGTTTCCAAGTCGTGATTCCGGACTATTTCAACCCATGTTGGAATTACATCTAATATACGAAATCCTCGTCTTTAAGATGTTAATGACGATCGAAGTCTTTCGGCTTAAACCTTCACCCCTAGGATTGGACCGTCACCATTTTTTTATCAAATGGATGGTTTAAAGGGGTAAATCCTTAATCTTCTTATTTTATATTATGTTACGAATTATGTTACGGTATTTACTTTATGAATTTAAGAACATTACCTATACGAACCTCACTTAGAACATTACTAGGTGGAATAAGAATATGAACCTCACTAGTAAGTTATAATTAGAATTTAATTAAGTATTAGCTCATGAATTTCCATTGTTACTAACTAAATTTATGAACTAATTTCTCTCGAATGACTTAGAACTTTTAAGACATTATAATAACATACTTCTTACATCCGTTAGATCCTTGGAACACAAGTTCTTACGGATCGATCCTTCCGATCACATCACTTTATTTGTGAACTCATTCGTCGAAAGTTGCTAAGTCGTCATTCCGGACTATTTCAACGCATGTTGGAATTACGTCTAATATACGAAATCCTCGTCTTTAGGCTGTTAATGACGATCGATTGTTTTCGGCTTAAACCTCCACCCCTAGGATTGGACCCTCACCATTTTTTTATCAAGTGGATGGTTTAAAAGGGCAAATCCTTAATCTTGGTATTTTAAATTATGTTACGAATTACGTTAAGGTATTTACTTTACGAATTTGAGAACATTACCTATACGAATCTCACTTAGAACATTACTAGGAGGAATAAGAATATGAACCTCACTAGTATGTTATAATTAGAATTCAATTAAGTATTAGCTCATGAATTTCCATTGTCGGTAACTATATTTATGAACTCCTTTCTCTGCGATAACTAGAATTTTTAAGACATTATAATAACATACTTCTTACATCCGTTAGATCCTTGGAACACAAGTTCTTTCGGATCAATCCTTTCGGCCACATCACTTTATTTATAAACTAATTCCTCGAAAGTTTCCAAGTCGTGATTCCGGACTATTTCAACCCATGTTGGAATTACATCTAATATGCGAAATCCTCGTCTTTAAGATGTTAATGACGATCAAGTCTTTCAGCTTAAACCTTCACCCCTAGGATTGGACCGTCACCATTTTTTTATCAAATGGATGGTTTAAAGGGGTAAATCCTTAATCTTCTTATTTTATATTATGTTACAAATTATGTTACGGTATTTACTTTATGAATTTAAGAACATTACCTATACGAACCTCACTTAGAACATTACTAGGTGGAATAAGAATATGAACCTCACTAGTAAGTTATAATTAGAATTTAATTAAGTATTAGCTCATGAATTTCCATTGTTACTAACTAAATTTATGAACTAATTTCTCTCGAACGACTAGAACTTTTAAGACATTATAATAACATACTTCTTACATCCGTTAGATCCTTGGAACACACATTCTTGCGGAACAATCCTTTCAGTCAGATTACTTTATTTGTGAACTCATTCCTTGAAAGTTGCTAAGTCGTCATTCCAGACTATTTCAACGCATGTTGGAATTACGTCTAATATCTGAAATCCTCGTCTTTAGGTATGTTAATGACGGTCAAGTGTTTCGGCTTAAACCTTCACCCCTAGGATTGGACCCTCACCATTTTTTTATCAAGTCGATGGTTTAAAAGGGAAAATCCTTAATCTTGGTATCTTAAATTATGTTACGAATTACGTTACGGTATTTACTCTATGAATTTAAGAACATTACCTATACGAATCTCACTTAGAACATTACTAGGTGGAATAAGAATATGAACCTCACTAGTAAGTTATAATTAAAATTCAATTAAGTATTAGCTCATGAATTTCCGTTGTTAGTAACTAAATTTATGAACTAATTTCTCTCGAATGACAAGAACTTTTAAGACATTATAATAACATACTTCTTATATCCGTTAGATCCTTGGAACACAAGTTGTTTCGGATCAATCCTTTCAGCCACATCGGTTTTATTTGTGAAGTCATTCCTCGAAAGTTGCTAAGTCATCATTCCGGACTATTTCAACGCATGTTGGAATTACGTCTGAGTATGCGAAATCCTCGTCTTTAAGAGGTATTAATGACGGTCAAGTGTTTCGGCTTAAACCTTCACCCCAAGTTGGACCCTCACCATATTTTTATCTAGTGGATGGTTTAAAAGGGTAAATCAAAACAGGTATTTTAAATTATGTTACGAATTACGTTACGGTATTTACTTTATGAATTTAAGAACATTACCTATACGTATCTCACTTAGAACATTACTAGGTGGTATAAGAATATGAACCTCACTAGTAAGTTATAATTAGAATTCAATTAAGTATTAGCTCATGAATTTCCATTGTTAGTAATTAAGTTTATGAACTCCTTTCTCTACGATAACTACAATTTTTAAGACATTATAATAACAAAGTTCTTACATCCGTTAGATCCTTGGAACACAAGTTCTTTCGGATCAATCCTTTCGGCCACATCACTTTATTTATGAACTAATTCCTCGACGGTTTCCAAGTCGTGATTCCGGACTATTTCAACCCATGTTGGAATTACATCTAATATGCGAAATCCTCGTCTTTAAGATGTTAATGACGATCAAGTCTTTCAGCTTAAACCTTCACCCCTAGGATTGGACCCTCACCATTTTTTTTATCAAGTGGATGGTTTAAAAGGGCAAATCCTTAATCTTGGTATTTTAAATTATGTTACGAATACGAATTACGTTACGATATTTACTTTATGAATTTAAGAACATTACCTACACGAATCTCACTTAGAACATTACTAGGAGGAATAAGAATATGAACCTCACTAGTAAGTTCTAATTATTATTAAATTAAGTATTAGTTCATGAATTTCGATTGTTAGTAACTAAATTTTTGAACTAATTTCTCTCGAATGACTAGAACTTTTAAGACATTATAATAACATACTTCTTACATCCGTTAGATCCTTGGAACACACGTTCTTGCGGAACAATCCTTTCGGTCGAATTACTTTATTTGTGAACTCATTCCTTGAAAGTTGCTAAGTCGTCATTCCGGACTATTTCAACGCATGTTGGAATTACGTCTAATATGCGAAATCCTCGTCTTTGAGTACATTAATGACGGTCAAGTGTTTCGGCTTAAACCTTCACCCCTAGGATTGGACCCTCACCATTTTTTTATCAAGTGGATGGTTTAAAAGGGCAAATCCTTAATCTTGGTATTTTAAATTATGTTACGAATACGAATTACGTTACGATATTTACTTTATGAATTTAAGAACATTACCTACACGAATCTCACTTAGAACATTACTAGGAGGAATAAGAATATGAACCTCACTAGTAAGTTCTAATTATTATTAAATTAAGTATTAGTTCATGAATTTTCATTGTTAGTAACTAAATTTATGAACTAATTTCTCTCGAATGACTAGATCTTTTAAGACATTATAATAACATACTTCGACATCCGTTAGGTCCTTGGAACACAAGTTCTTGCGGATCAATCCTTTCGATCGAGCACTTTATTTGTGAACTCATTCCTCGAAAGTTGCTAAGTCGTCATTCCAGACTATTTCAACGCATGTTGGAATTACGTCTAATATACGAAATCGTCGTCTTTAAGATGTTAATGACGATCAAATCTTTCAGCTTAAACCTTCACCCCCTAGGATTGGACCCTCACCATTTTTTTATCAAAGTGGATGGTTTATAGGGGTAAATCCTTAATCTTGTTATTTTATATTATGTTACGAATTACGTTACGGTATTTACTTTAAGAATTTAAGAACATTACCTATACGAATCTCACTTAGAACATTACTAGGAGGAATAAGAATATGAACCTCACTAGTAAGTTATAATTAGAATTCAATTAAGTATTAGCTCATGAATTTCCATTGTTAGTAACTAAATTTATGAACTAATTTCGCTCAGATGACTAGAACTTTTAAGACATTATAATAACATACTTCTTACATCCGTTAGATCCTTGGAACACAAGTTCTTGCGGATCGATCCTTTCGATCACATCACTTTATTTGGGAAGTCATTCCTCGAAAGTTGCTAAGTCATCATTCCGGACTATTTCAACGCATGTTGGAATTACGTCTAATATGCGAAATCCTCGTCTTTTGGATTGTTAATGACGGTCAAGTGTTTCGACTTAAACCTTCACCCCAGGATTGGACCCTCACCATATTTTTACCTAGTGGATGGTTTAAAAGGGTAAATCCTTAATCTTGTTATTTTATATTATGTTACGAATTACGTTACGGTATTTACTTTATGAATTTACGAACATTACCTATACGAATCTCACTTAGAACATTACTAGGAGGAATAAGAATATGAACCTCACTAGTAAGTTATAATTAGAATTCAATTAAGTATTACCTCATGAATTTCGATTGTTAGTAACTAAATTTTTGAACTAATTTCTCTCAGATGACTAGAACTTTTAAGACATTATAATAACATACTTCTTACATTCGTTAGGTCCTTGGAACACAAGTTCTTGTGGGTCAATCCTTTCAGTCACATCACTTTATTTTTGAACTCATTCCTCGAAAGTTGCTAAGTCGTCATTCCGGACTATTTGAACCCATGTTGGAATTACGTCTAATATCCGAAATCCTCGTCTTTAGGGCTGTTAATGACGATCGAGTCTTTCGGCTTAAACCTTCACCCCTAGGATTGGACCCTCACCATTTTTTTATCAAGTGGATGGTTTAAAAGGGCAAATCCTTAATCTTGGTATTTTAAATTATGTTACGAATTACGTTACGGTATTTACTCTATGAATTTAAGAACATTACCTATACGAATCTCACTTAGAACATTACTAGGTGGAATAAGAATATGAACCTCACTAGTAAGTTATAATTAGAATTAAATTAAGTATTAGTTCATGAATTTCGATTGTAAGTAACTAAATTTTTGAACTAATTTCTCTCATATGACTAGAACTTTTAAGACATTACAATAACATACTTCTTACATTCATTAGATCCTTGGAACACAAGTTCTTGCGGGTCAATCCTTTCGGGCCACATCACTTTATTTGTGAACTCATTCATCGAAAGTTACTAAGTCGTCATTCCGGACTATTTCAACGCATGTTGGAATTACGTCTAATATCTGAAATCGTCGTCTTTAGGCTGTTAATGACGATCAAATCTTTCAGCTTAAACCTTCACCCCTAGGATTGGACCCTCACCATTTTTTTATCAAGTGGATGGTTTATAGGGGTAAATCCTTAATCTTGTTATTTTATATTATGTTACGAATTACGTTACGTTATTTACTTTATGAATTTAAGAACATTACCTATACGAATCTCACTTAGAACATTACTAGGAGGAAGAAGAATATGAACCTCACTAGTAAGTTATAATTAGAATTCAATTAAGTATTAGCTCATGAATTTCGATTGTTAGTTACTAAATTTTTGAACTAATTTCTCTCAGATGACTAGAACTTTTAAGACATTATAATAACATACTTCTTACATTCGTTAGGTCCTTGGAACACAAGTTCTTGTGGGTCAATCCTTTCAGTCACATCACTTTATTTTTGAACTCATTCCTCGAAAGTTGCTAAGTCGTCATTCCGGACTATTTGAACCCATGTTGGAATTACGTCTAATATAGAAATCCTCGTCTTTAGGCTTTTAATGACGATCAAGTCTTTCAGCTCTTAAACCTTCACCCCTAGGATTGGACCCTCACCATTTTTTTATCAAGTGGATGGTTTAAAAGGGCAAATCCTTAATCTTGGTATTTTAAATTATGTTACGAATTACGTTACGGTATTTACTTTATGATTTTAAGAACATTACGTATACGAATCTCACTTAGAACATTACTAGGAGGAATAAGAATATGAATCTCACTAGTAAGTTATAATTAGAATTAAATTAAGTATTAGTTCATGAATTTCGATTTTTCGTAACTAAATTTTTGAACTAATTTCTCTCAGATGACTAGAACTTTTAAGACATTATAATAACATACTTCTTACATTCGTTAGATCCTTGAACACAAGTTCTTGCGGGTCAATCCTTTCAGTCATATCACTTTATTTGTGAACTCATTCCTCGAAAGATGCTAAGTCGTCATTCCAGACTATTTCAACGCATGTTGGAATTACGTCTAATATCTGAAATCGTCGTTTTTAGGCTGTTAATGACGATCAAGTCTTTCAGCTTAAACCTTCACCCCTAGGATTGGACCCTCACCATTTTTTTATCAAGTGGATGGTTTATAGGGGTAAATCCTTAATCTTGTTATTTTATATTATGTTACGAATTACGTTACGGTATTTACTTTATGAATTTAAGAACATTACCCATACGAATCTCACTTAGAACATTACTAGGTGGAATAAGAATATGAACCTCGGTAGTAAGTTATAATTAGAATTCAATTAAGTATTAGCTCATGAATTTCCATTGTTAGTAATTAAATTTATGAACTCCTTTCTCTCTCCGATAACTACAATTTTTAAGACATTATAATAACATACTTCTTACATCCGTTAGATCCTTGGAACGAAGTTCTTTCGGATAAATCCTTTCGGCCACATCACTTTATTTGTGAACTCATTCCTCGAAAGTTGCTAAGTCGTCATTCCGGACTATTTCAACCCATGTTGGAATTACGTCTAATATCTAGAAATCCTCGTCTTTAGGTCGTTAATGACGATCAAGTCTTTCGGCTTAAACCTTCACCCCTAGGATTGGACCCTCACCATTTTTTTATCAAGTGGATGGTTTAAAAGGGAAAATCCTTAATCTTGGTATTTTAAATTATGTTACGAATTACGTTACGGTATTTACTCTATGAATTTAAGAACATTACCTATACGAATCTCACTTAGAACATTACTAGGAGGAATAAGAATATGATCCTCGCTAGTAAGTTATAATTAAAATTAAATTAAGTATTAGCTCATGAATTTCCATTGTTAGTAACTAAATTTATGAACTAATTTCTCTCAGATGACTAGAACTTTGAAGACATTATAATAATATACTTCTTACATTCGTTAGATCCTTGGAACACAAGTTCTTGCGGGTCAATCCTTTCAGTCACATCACTTTATTTGTGAACTCATTCCTCAAAAGTTGCTAAGTCGTCATTCCAGACTATTTCAACGCATGTTAGAATTACGTCTAATATCTGAAATCCTCGTCTTTCGGCTGTTAATGACGATCAAATCTTTCAGCTTAAACCTTCACCCCTAGGATTGGACCCTCACCATTTTTTTATCAAGTGGATGGTTTAAAAGGGTAAATCCTTAATCTTGTTATTTTATATTATGTTACGAATTACGTTACGGTATTTACTTTATGAATTTAAGAACATTACCTATACGAATCTCACTTAGAACATTACTAGGAGGAATAAGAATATGAACCTCACTAGTAAGTTATAATTAGAATTCAATTAAGTATTAGCTCATGAATTTCGATTGTTCGTAACTAAATTTTTGCACTAATTTTTGTCGAATGACTAGAACTTTTAAGACATTATAATAACATACTTCTTACATCCGTTAGATCCTTGGACCAGAAGTTCTTTCGGATAAATCCTTTCAGCCACATCACTTTATTTGTGAACTCATTCCTCAAAAGTTGCTAAGTCGTCATTCCAGACTATTTCAACCCATGTTGGAATTACGTCTAATATCTGAAATCCTCGTCTTTAGGCTGTTAATGACGATCAAGTCTTTCAGCTTAAACCTTCACCCCTAGGATTGGACCCTCACCATTTTTTTATCAAGTGGATGGTTTAAAAGGGAAAATCCTTAATCTTGGTATTTTAAATTATGTTACGAATTACGTTACGGTATTTACTCTATGAATTTAAGAACATTACCTATACGAATCTCACTTAGAACATTACTAGGAGGAATAAGAATATGAACCTCACTAGTAAGTTATAAATATAATTAAATTAAGTATTAGTTCATGAATTTCGATTGTTAGTAACTAAATTTTTGAACTAATTTCTCTCGAATGACTAGAACTTTTAAGACATTATAATAACATACTTCTTACATTCGTTAGATCCTTGGAACACAAGTTCTTGCGGGTCAATCCTTTCAGTCACATCACTTTATTTGTGAACTCATTCCTCAAAAGTTGCTAAGTCGTCATTCCAGACTATTTCAACGCATGTTAGAATTACGTCTAATATCTGAAATCCTCATCTTTAGGCTGTTAATGACGATCAAGTCTTTCAGCTTAAACCTTCACCCCTAGGATTGGACCCTCACCAGTTTTTTTATCAAGTGGATGGTTTAAAAGGGTAAATCCTTAATCTTGTTATTTTATATTATGTTACGAATTACGTTACGGTATTTACTTTATGAACTTAAGAACATTACCTATACGAATCTCACTTAGAACATTACTAGGAGGAATAAGAATATGAACCTCACTAGTAAGTTATAATTAGAATTCAATTAAGTATTAGCTCATGAATTTCCATTGTTAGTAACTAAATTTATGAACTAATTTCTCTCAGATGACTAGAACTTTTAAGACATTATAATAACATACTTCTTACATCCGTTAGATCCTTGGAACACAAGTTCTTGCGGATCAATCCTTTCAGTCACATCACTTTATTTGTGAAGTCATTCCTCGAAAGTTGCTAAGTCATCATTCCAGACTATTTCAACGCATGTTGGAATTACGTCTAATATCTGAAATCCTCGTCTTTGAGCCGTTAATGACGGTCAAGTGTTTCGGCTTAAACCTTCACCCCAAGGATTGGACCCTCACCATATTTTTACCTAGTGGATGGTTTAAAAGGGTAAATCCTTAATCTTGTTATTTTATATTATGTTACGAATTACGTTACGGTATTTACTTTATGAATTTAAGAACATTACCTATACGAATCTCACTTAGAACATTACTAGGAGGAATAAGAATATGAACCTCACTAGTAAGTTATAATTAGAATTCAATTAAGTATTAGCTCATGAATTTCCATTGTTAGTAACTAAATTTTTGAACTAATTTCTCTCAGATGACTAGAACTTTTAAGACATTATAATAACATACTTCTTACATTCGTTAGGTCCTTGGAACACAAGTTCTTGTGGGTCAATCCTTTCAGTCACATCACTTTATTTGTGAACTCATTCCTAGAAAGTTCCTAAGTCGTCATTCCAGACTATTTGAACCCATGTTGGAATTACGTCTAATATCTGAAATCCTCGTCTTTAGGCTTTTAATGACGATCAAGTCTTTCGGCTTAAACCATCACCCCTAGGATTGGACCCTCACCATTTTTTTATCAAGTGGATGGTTTAAAAGGGCAAATCCTTAATCTTGGTATTTTAAATTATGTTACGAATTACGTTACGGTATTTACTTTATGAATTTAAGAACATTAACTATACGAATCTCACTTAGAACATTACTAGGTGGAATAAGAATATGAACCTCGGTAGTAAGTTATAATTAGAATTCAATTAAGTATTAGCTCATGAATTTCCATTGTTAGTAATTAAATTTATGAACTCCTTTCTCTACGATAACTACAATTTTTAAGACATTATAATAACATACTTCTTACATCCGTTAGATCCTTGGACCGAAGTTCTTTCGGATAAATCCTTTCAGCCACATCACTTTATTTGTGAACTCATTCCTCGAAAGTTGCTAAGTCGTCATTCCGGACTATTTCAACTCATGTTGGAATTACGTCTAATATCCGAAATCCTCGTCTTTAGGCCGTTAATGACGATCAAGTCTTTCGGCTTAAACCTTCACCCCTAGGATTGGACCCTCACCATTTTTTTATCAAGTGGATGGTTTAAAAGGGAAAATCCTTAATCTTGGTATTTTAAATTATGTTACGAATTACGTTACGGTATTTACTTTATGATTTTAAGAACATTACCTATACGAATCTCACTTAGAACATTACTAGGAGGAATAAGAATATGAACCTCACTAGTAAGTTATAAATAGAATTAAATTAAGTATTAGTTCATGAATTTCGATTGTTAGTAACTAAATTTTTGAACTAATTTCTCTCAGATGACTAGAACTTTTAAGACATTATAATAACATACTTCTTACATTCGTTAGATCCTTGGAACACAAGTTCTTGCGGGTCAATCCTTTCGGTCACATCACTTTATTTGTGAACTCATTCCTCAAAAGTTGCTAAGTCGTCATTCCGGACTATTTCAACGCATGTTGGAATTACGTCTAATATCTGAAATCCTCGTCTTTAGGCTGTTAATGACGATCAAGTCTTTCAGCTTAAACCTTCACCCCTAGGATTGGACCCTCACCATTTTTTTATCAAGTGGATGGTTTAAAAGGGTAAATCCTTAATCTTGTTATTTTATATTATGTTACGAATTACGTTACGGTATTTACTTTATGAATTTAAGAACATTACCTATACGAATCTCACTTAGAACATTACTAGGAGGAATAAGAATATGAACCTCACTAGTAAGTTATAATTAGAATTCAATTAAGTATTAGCTCATGAATTTCCATTGTTAGTAACTAAATTTATGAACTAATTTCTCTCGATGACTAGAACTTTTAAGACATTATAATAACATACTTCTTACATCCGTTAGATCCTTGGAACACAACTTCTTGCGGATCAATCCTTTCAGTCACATCACTTTATTTGTGAAGTCATTCCTCGAAAGTTGCTAAGTCATCATTCCAGACTATTTCAACGCATGTTGGAATTACGTCTAATATCTGAAATCCTCGTCTTTAGGCTGTTAATGACGGTCAAGTGTTTCAGCTTAAACCTTCACCCCAAGGATTGGACCCTCACCATATTTTTACCTAGTGGATGGTTTAAAAGGGTAAATCCTTAATCTTGTTATTTTATATTATGTTACGAATTACGTTACGGTATTTACTTTATGAATTTAAGAACATTACCTATACGAATCTCACTTAGAACATTACTAGGAGGAATAAGAATATGAACCTCACTAGTAAGTTATAATTAGAATTCAATTAAGTATTAGCTCATGAATTTCCATTGTTAGTAACTAAATTATTGAACTAATTTCTCTCAGATGACTAGAACTTTTAAGACATTATAATAACATACTTCTTACATTCGTTAGGTCCTTGGAACACAAGTTCTTGTGGGTCAATCCTTTCAGTCACATCACATTATTTTTGAACTCATTCCTCGAAAGTTGCTAAGTTGTCATTCCGGACTATTTGAACCCATGTTGGAATTACGTCTAATATCTGAAATCCTCGTCTTTAGGCTGTTAATGACGGTCAAGTGTTTCAGCTTAAACCTTCACCCCAAGGATTGGACCCTCACCATATTTTTACCTAGTGGATGGTTTAAAAGGGTAAATCCTTAATCTTGTTATTTTATATTATGTTACGAATTACGTTACGGTATTTACTTTATGAATTTAAGAACATTACCTATACGAATCTCACTTAGAACATTAGTAGGAGGAATAAGAATATGAACCTCACTAGTAAGTTATAATTAGAATTCAATTAAGTATTAGCTCATGAATTTCGATTGTTAGTTACTAAATTTTTGAACTAATTTCTCTCAGATGACTAGAACTTTTAAGACATTATAATAACATACTTCTTACATTCGTTAGGTCATTGGAACACAAGTTCTTGTGGGTCAATCCTTTCGATCACATCACTTTATTTTTGAACTCATTCCTCGAAAGTTGCTAAGTCGTCATTCCGGACTATTTGAACCCATGTTGGAATTACGTCTAATATCCGAAATCCTCGTCTTTAGGGCGTTAATGACGATCAAGTCTTTCAGCTTAAACCTTCACCCCTAGGATTGGACCCTCACGATTTTTTTATCAAGTGGATGGTTTAAAAGGGAAAATCCTTAATCTTGGTATTTTAAATTATGTTACGAATTACGTTACGGTATTTACTTTATGATTTTAAGAACATTACCTATACGAATCTCACTTAGAACATTACTAGGAGGAAAAAGAATATGAACCTCACTAGTAAGTTATAATTAGAATTAAATTAAGTATTAGTTCATGAATTTCGATTGTTAGTAACTAAATTTTTGAACTAATTTCTCTCAGATGACTAGAACTTTTAAGACATTATAATAACATACTTCTTACATTCGTTAGATCCTTGGAACACAAGTTCTTGCGGGTCAATCCTTTCAGTCACATCACTTTATTTGTGAACTCATTCCTCAAAAGTTGCTAAGTCGTCATTCCATACTATTTCAACGCATGTTGGAATTACGTCTAATATCTGAAATCCTCGTCTTTAGGCTGTTAATGACGATCAAGTCTTTCAGCTTAATCCTTCACCCCTAGGATTGGACCCTCACCATTTTTTTATCAAGTGGATGGTTTATAGGGGTAAATCCTTAATCTTGTTATTTTATATTATGTTACGAATTACGTTACGGTATTTACTCTATGAATTTAAGAACATTACCTATACGAATCTCACTTAGAACATTACTAGGAGGAATAAGAATATGAACCTCACTAGTAAGTTATAATTAGAATTCAATTAAGTATTAGTTCATGAATTTCGATTGTTAGTAACTAAATTTTTGAATTAATTTCTCTCAAATGACTAGAACTTCTAAGACAGTATAATAACATACTTCTTACATTCGTTAGATCCTTGGAACACAAGTTCTTGCGGATCAATCCTTTCGATCCACATCACTTTATTTGTGAACTCATTCCTCGAAAGTTGCTAAGTCGTCATTCCGGACTATTTGAACCCATGTTGGAATTACGTCTAATATCCGAAATCCTCGTCTTTAGGTCGTTAATGACGGTCAAGTGTTTCGGCTTAAACCTTCACCCCTAGGATTGGACCCTCACCATATTTTTTTCAAGTGGATGGTTTAAAAGGGTAAATCCTTAATCTTGGTATTTTAAATTATGTTACGAATTACGTTACGGTATTTACTTTATGAATTTAAGAACATTACCTATACGAATCTCACTTAGAACATTACTAGGAGGAATAAGAATATGAACCTCACTAGTAAGTTATAATTAGAATTAAATTAAGTATTAGTTCATGAATTTTGATTGTTAGTAACTAAATTTTTGAACTAATTTCTCTCAGATGACTAGAACTTTTAACACATTATATAACATACTTCTTACATCCGTTAGATCCTTGGAACACAAGTTCTTGCGGATCAATCCTTTCAGTCACATCACTTTATTTGTGAACTCATTCCTCGAAAGTTGCTATGTCGTTATTCCAGACTATTTGAACCCATGTTGGAATTACGTCTAATGTCTGAAATCCTCGTCTTTAGGCTGTTAATGACGGTCAAGTCTTTCAGCTTAAACCTTCACCCCTAGGATTGGACCCTCACCATATTTTTTTCAAGTGGATGGTTTAAAAGGGTAAATCCTTAATCTTGGTATTTTAAATTATGTTACGAATAACGTTACGGTATTTACGTTAAGAATTTAAGAACATTACCTATACGAATCTCACTTAGAACATTACTAGGAGGAATAAGAATATGAACCTCACTAGTAAGTTATAATTAGAATTCAATTAAGTATTAGCTCATGAATTTCCATTGTTAGTAACTAAATTTATGAACTAATTTCGCTCAGATGACTAGAACTTTTAAGACATTATAATAACATACTTCTTACATCCGTTAGATCCTTGGAACAGAAGTTCTTTCGGATAAATCCTTTCAGCCACATCACTTTATTTGTGAACTCATTCCTCGAAAGTTGCTAAGTCGTCATTCCAGACTATTTCAACCCATGTTGGAATTACGTTTAATATCTGAAATCCTCGTCTTTAGGCTGTTAATGACGGTCAAGTGTTTCAGCTTAAACCTTCACCCCTAGGATTGGACCCTCACCATATTTTTTTCAAGTGGATGGTTTAAAAGGGTAAATCCTTAATCTTCGTTTTTTAAATTATGTTACGAATTACGTTACGGTATTTACTTTATGAATTTAAGAACAATACCTATAGGAATCTCACATAGAACATTACTAGGAGGAATAAGAATATGAACCTCACTATTAAGTTATAATTAGAATTCAATTAAGTATTAGCTCATGAATTTTGATTGTTAGTAACTAAATTTTTGAACTAATTTCTGTCAGATGACTAGAACTTTTAAGACATTATAATAACATACTTCTTACATTCGTTAGATCCTTGGAACACAAGTTCTTGCGGATCAATCCTTTCAGTCACATCACTTTATTTGTGAACTCATTCCTCGAAAGTTGCTAAGTCGTCATTCCAGACTATTTCAACGCATGTTGGAATTACGTCTAATATCTGAAATCCTCGTCTTTAGGCTGTTAATGACGGTCAAGTCTTTCAGCTTAAACCTTCACCCCAAGGATTGGACCCTCACCATTTTTTTATCAAGTGGATGGTTTAAAAGGGCAAATCCTTAATCTTGGTTTTTTAAATTATGTTACGAATTTCGTTACGGTATTTACTTTATGAATTTAAGAAAAATACCTATAGGAATCTCACATAGAACATTACTAGGAGGAATAAGAATATGAACCTCACTATTAAGTTTTAATTAGAATTCAATTAAGTATTAGCTCATGAATTTCGATTGTTAGTAACTAAATTTTTTAACTAATTTCTGTCAGATGACTAGAACTTTTAAGACATTATAATAACATACTTCTTACATTCGTTAGATCCTTGGAACACAAGTTCTTACGGATCAATCCTTTCAGTTACATCACTTTATTTGTGGACTCATTCCTCGAAAGTTGCTAAGTCGTCATTCCAGACTATTTCAACGCATGGTGGAATTACGTCTAATATCTGAAATCCTCGTCTTTAGGCAGTTAATGACGATCAAGTCTTTCAGCTTAAACCTTCACCCCTAGGATTGGACCCTCACCATTTTTTTATCAAGTGGATGGTTTATAGGGGTAAATCCTTAATCTTGTTATTTTATATTATATTACGAATTACGTTACGGTATTTACTTTATGAATTTAAGAACATTACCTATACGAATCTCACTTAGAACATTACTAGGAGGAATAAGAATATGAACCTCACTAGTAAGTTATAATTAGAATTAAATTAAGTATTAGTTCATGAATTTCGATTGTTAGTAACTAAATTTTTGAACTAATTTCTCTCAGATGACTAGAACTTTTAAGACATTATAATAACATACTTCTTACATTCGTTAGATCCTTGGAACACATGTTCTTGCGGGTCAATCCTTTCAGCCACATCACTTTATTTGTGAACTCATTCCTCGAAAGTTGCTAAGTCGTCATTCCAGACTATTTCAACCCATGTTGGAATTACGTCTAATATCTGAAATCCTCGTCTTTAGGTCGTTAGTGACGATCAAGTCTTTCGGCTTAAACCTTCACCCCTAGGATTGGACCCTCACCATATTTTTTTCAAGTGGATGGTTTAAAAGGGTAAATCCTTAATCTTGGTATTTTAAATTATGTTACGAATTACGTTACGGTATTTACTTTATGATTTTAAGAACATTACCTATACGAATCTCATTTAGAACATTACTAGGTGGAATAAGAATATGAACGTCACTAGTAAGTTATAATTAGAATTCAATTAAGTATTAGCTCATGAATTTCCATTGTTAGTAATTAAATTTATGAACTCCTTTCTCTCTGATAACTACAATTTTTAAGACATTATAATAACATACTTCTTACATCCGTTAGATCCTTGGAACGAAGTTCTTTCGGATAAATCCTTTCGGCCACATCACTTTATTTGTGAACTCATTCCTCGAAAGTTGCTAAGTCGTCATTCCGGACTATTTCAACCCATGTTGGAATTACGTCTAATATCCGAAATCCTCGTCTTTAGGCTGTTAATGACGATCAATTCTTTCAGCTTAAACCATCACCCCTAGGATTGGACCCTCACCATTTTTTTATCAAGTGGATGGTTTAAAAGGGCAAATCCTTAATCTTGGTTTTTTAAATTATGTTACGAATTACGTTACGGTATTTACTTTATGAATTTAAGAACAATACCTATAGGAATCTCACATAGAACATTACGGGGAGGAATAAGAATATGAACCTCACTATTAGATTGTAATTAGAATTCAATTAAGTATTAGCTCATGAATTTCGATTGTTAGTAACTAAATTTTTGAACTAATTTCTGTCAGATGACTAGAACTTTTAAGACATTATAATAACATACTTCTTACATTCGTTAGATCCTTGGAACAAAGTTCTTACGGATCAATCCTTTCAGATCACATCACTTTATTTGTGAACTCATTCCTCGAAAGTTGCTAAGTCGTCATTCCAGACTATTTCAACGCATGGTGGAATTACGTCTAATATCTGAAATCCTCGTCTTTAGGCAGTTAATGACGATCAAGTCTTTCAGCTTAAACCTTCACCCCTAGGATTGGACCCTCACCATTTTTTTATCAAGTGGATGGTTTATAGGGGTAAATCCTTAATCTTGTTATTTTATATTATATTACGAATTACGTTACGGTATTTACTTTATGAATTTAAGAACATTACCTATACGAATCTCACTTAGAACATTACTAGGACTAATAATAATATGAACCTCACTAGTAAGTTATAATTAGAATTAAATTAAGTATTAGTTCATGAATTTCGATTGTTAGTAACTAAATTTTTGAACTAATTTCTTTCAGATGACTAGAACTTTTAAGACATTATAATAACATACTTCTTACATTCGTTAGATCCTTGGAACACAAGTTCTTGCGGGTCAATCCTTTCGGCCACATCACTTTATTTGTGAACTCATTCCTCGAAAGTTGCTAAGTCGTCATTCCAGACTATTTCAACCCATGTTGGAATTACGTCTAATATCTGAAATCCTCGTCTTTAGGCTGTTAGTGACGATCAAGTCTTTCAGCTTATACCTTCACCCCTAGGATTGGACCCTCACCATTTTTTTATCAAGTGGATGGTTTAAAAGGGTAACTCCTTAATCTTGGTTTTCTAAATTATGTTACGAATTACGTTACGGTATTTACTTTATGAATTTAAGAATAATACCTATACGAATCTCACATAGAACATTACTAGGAGGAATAAGAATATGAACCTCACTAGTAAGTTATAATTAGAATTGAATTAAGTATTAGCTCATGAATTTCCATTGTTAGTAACTAAATTTTTGAACTAATTTTTGTCAGATGACTAGAACTTTTAAGACATTATAATAACATACTTCTTACATTTGTTAGATCCTTGGAACAAAAGTTCTTGCGGATCAATCCTTTCAGTCACATCACTTTATTTGTGAACTCATTCCTCGAAAGTTGCTAAGACGTCATTCTAGACTATTTCAACGGATGGTGGAATTACGTCTAATATCTGAAATCCTCGTCTTTAGGCAGTTAATGACGATCAAGTCTTTCAGCTTAAACTTTCACCCCTTGGATTCGACCCTCACCATTTTTTTATCAAGTGGATGGTTTACAGGGGTAAATCCTTAATCTTGTTATTTTATATTATATTACGAATTACGTTACGGTATTTACTTCATGAATTTAAGAACATTACCGATACGAATCTCACTTAGAACATTACTAGGAGGAATAAGAATATGAACCTCGCTAGAAAGTTATAATTAAAATTCAATTAAGTATTAGCTTATGAATTTCCATTGTTAGTAACTAAATTTATGAACTAATTTCTCTCAGATGACTAGAACTTTTAAGACATTATAATAATATACTTCTTACATTCGTTAGATCCTTGGAACACAAGTTCTTGTGGATCAATCCTTTCAGTCACATCACTTTATTTGTGAACCCATTCCTCGAAAGTTGCTAAGTCGTCATTCCAGACTATTTCAACGGATGGTGGAATTACGTCTAATATCTGAAATCCTCGTCTTTAGGCAGTTAATGACGATCAAGTCTTTCAGCTTAAACCTGCACCCCTAGGATTCGACCCTCACCATTTTTTTATCAAGTGGATGGTTTACGGGGGTAAATCCTTAATCTTGTTATTTTATATTATATTACGAATTATGTTACGGTATTTACTTTATGAATTTAAGAACATTACCTATACGAATCTCACTTAGAACATTACTAGGAGGAATAAGAATATGAACCTCACTAGTAAGTTATAATTAGAATTAAATTAAGTATTAGTTCATGAATTTCGATTGTTAGTAACTAAATTTTTGAACTAATTTCTCTCAGATGACTAGAACTTTTAAGACATTATAATAACATACTTCTTACATTCGTTAGATCCTTGGAACACATGTTCTTGCGGGTCAATCCTTTCAGCCACATCAGTTTATTTGTGAACTCATTCCTCGAAAGTTGCTAAGTCGTCATTCCAGACTATTTCAACCCATGTTGGAATTACGTCTAATATCTGAAATCCTCGTCTTTAGGCTGTTAGTGACGATCAAGTCTTTCAGCTTAAACCTTCACCCCTAGGATTGGACCCTCACCATATTTTTTTCAAGTGGATGGTTTAAAAGGGTAAATCCTTAATCTTGGTATTTTAAATTATGTTACGAATTACGTTACGGTATTTACTTTATGATTTTAAGAACATTACCTATACGAATCTCATTTAGAACATTACTAGGTGGAATAAGAATATGAACGTCACTAGTAAGTTATAATTAGAATTCAATTAAGTATTAGCTCATGAATTTCCATTGTTAGTAATTAAATTTATGAACTCCTTTCTCTCTGATAACTACAATTTTTAAGACATTATAATAACATACTTCTTACATCCGTTAGATCCTTGGAACGAAGTTCTTTCGGATAAATCCTTTCAGCCACATCACTTTATTTGTGAACTCATTCCTCGAAAGTTGCTAAGTCGTCATTCCAGACTATTTCAACCCATGTTGGAATTACGTCTCATATCTGAAATCCTCGTCTTTAGGCTGTTAATGACGATCAAGTCTTTCAGCTTAAACCATCACCCCTAGGATTGGACCCTCACCATTTTTTTATCAAGTGGATGGTTTAAAAGGGCAAATCCTTAATCTTGGTTTTTTAAATTATGTTACGAATTACGTTACGGTATTTACTTTATGAATTTAAGAACAATACCTATAGGAATCTCACATAGAACATTACGAGGAGGAATAAGAATATGAACCTCACTATTAAGTTATAATTAGAATTCAATTAAGTATTAGCTCATGAATTTCGATTGTTAGTAACTAAATTTTTGAACTAATTTCTCTCGATGACTAGAACTTTTAAGACATTATAATAACATACTTCTTACATTCGTTAGATCCTTGGAACACAAGTTCTTACGGATCAATCCTTTCGATCACATCACTTTATTTGTGAACTCATTCCTCGAAATTTGCTAAGTCGTCATTCCGGACTATTTCAACGCATGTTGGAATTACGTCTAATATCCGAAATCCTCGTCTTTAGGCGCTTAATGACGATCAAGTCTTTCAGCTTAAACCTTCACCCCTAGGATTGGACCCTCACCATTTTTTTATCAAGTGGATTGTTTATAGGGGTAAATCCTTAATCTTGTTAGTCTATATTATATTACGAATTACGTTACAGTATTTACTTTATGAATTTAAGAACATTACCTATACGAATCTCACTTAGAACATTACTAGGAGGAATAATAATATGAACCTCACTAGTAAGTTATAATTAGAATTAAATTAAGTATTAGTTCATGAATTTCCATTGTTAGTAACTAAATTTATGAACTAATTTCTCTCAGATGACTAGAACTTTTAAGACATTATAATAATATACTTCTTACATTCGTTAGATCCTTGGAACACAAGTTCTTGTGGATCAATCCTTTCAGTCACATCACTTTATTTGTGAACCCATTCCTCGAAAGTTGCTAAGTCGTCATTCCAGACTATTTCAACGGATGGTGGAATTACGTCTAATATCTGAAATCCTCGTCTTTAGGCGCGTTAATGACGATCAAGTCTTTCAGCTTAAACCTGCACCCCTAGGATTCGACCCTCACCATTTTTTTATCAAGTGGATGGTTTACAGGGGTAAATCCTTAATCTTGTTATTTTATATTATATTACGAATTATGTTACGGTATTTACTTTATGAATTTAAGAACATTACCTATACGAATCTCACTTAGAACATTACTAGGAGGAATAAGAATATGAACCTCACTAGTAAGTTATAATTAGAATTAAATTAAGTATTAGTTCATGAATTTCGATTGTTAGTAACTAAATTTTTGAACTAATTTCTCTCAGATGACTAGAACTTTTAAGACATTATAATAACATACTTCTTACATTCGTTAGATCCTTGGAACACATGTTCTTGCGGGTCAATCCTTTCAGCCACATCAGTTTATTTGTGAACTCATTCCTCGAAAGTTGCTAAGTCGTCATTCCAGACTATTTCAACCCATGTTGGAATTACGTCTAATATCTGAAATCCTCGTCTTTAGGCTGTTAGTGACGATCAAGTCTTTCAGCTTAAACCTTCACCCCTAGGATTGGACCCTCACCATATTTTTTTCAAGTGGATGGTTTAAAAGGGTAAATCCTTAATCTTGGTATTTTAAATTATGTTACGAATTACGTTACGGTATTTACTTTATGATTTTAAGAACATTACCTATACGAATCTCATTTAGAACATTACTAGGTGGAATAAGAATATGAACGTCACTAGTAAGTTATAATTAGAATTCAATTAAGTATTAGCTCATGAATTTCCATTGTTAGTAATTAAATTTATGAACTCCTTTCTCTCGATAACTACAATTTTTAAGACATTATAATAACATACTTCTTACATCCGTTAGATCCTTGGAACGAAGTTCTTTCGGATAAATCCTTTCAGCCACATCACTTTATTTGTGAACTCATTCCTCGAAAGTTGCTAAGTCGTCATTCCGGACTATTTCAACCCATGTTGGAATTACGTCTCATATCCGAAATCCTCGTCTTTAGCCGTTAATGACGATCAAGTCTTTCAGCTTAAACCATCACCCCTAGGATTGGACCCTCACCATTTTTTTATCAAGTGGATGGTTTAAAAGGGCAAATCCTTAATCTTGGTTTTTTAAATTATGTTACGAATTACGTTACGGTATTTACTTTATGAATTTAAGAACAATACCTATAGGAATCTCACATAGAACATTACGAGGAGGAATAAGAATATGAACCTCACTATTAAGTTATAATTAGAATTCAATTAAGTATTAGCTCATGAATTTCGATTGTTAGTAACTAAATTTTTGAACTAATTTCTGTCAGATGACTAGAACTTTTAAGACATTATAATAACATACTTCTTACATTCGTTAGATCCTTGGAACACAAGTTCTTACGGATCAATCCTTTCAGTCACATCACTTTATTTGTGAACTCATTCCTCGAAATTTGCTAAGTCGTCATTCCAGACTATTTCAACGCATGTTGGAATTACGTCTAATATCTGAAATCCTCGTCTTTAGGCAGTTAATGACGATCAAGTCTTTCAGCTTAAACCTTCACCCCTAGGATTGGACCCTCACCATTTTTTTATCAAGTGGATTGTTTATAGGGGTAAATCCTTAATCTTGTTAGTCTATATTATATTACGAATTACGTTACAGTATTTACTTTATGAATTTAAGAACATTACCTATACGAATCTCACTTAGAACATTACTAGGAGGAATAATAATATGAACCTCACTAGTAAGTTATAATTAGAATTAAATTAAGTATTAGTTCATGAATTTCCATTGTTAGTAACTAAATTTATGAACTAATTTCTCTCGCATGACTAGAACTTTTAAGACATTATAATAATATACTTCTTACATTCGTTAGATCCTTGGAACACAAGTTCTTGTGGATCAATCCTTTCAGTCACATCACTTTATTTGTGAACCCATTCCTCGAAAGTTGCTAAGTCGTCATTCCAGACTATTTCAACGGATGGTGGAATTACGTCTAATATCTGAAATCCTCGTCTTTAGGCAGTTAATGACGATCAAGTCTTTCAGCTTAAACCTGCACCCCTAGGATTCGACCCTCACCATTTTTTTATCAAGTGGATGGTTTACAGGGGTAAATCCTTAATCTTGTTATTTTATATTATATTACGAATTATGTTACGGTATTTACTTTATGAATTTAAGAACATTACCTATACGAATCTCACTTAGAACATTACTAGGAGGAATAAGAATATGAACCTCACTAGTAAGTTATAATTAGAATTAAATTAAGTATTAGTTCATGAATTTCGATTGTTAGTAACTAAATTTTTGAACTAATTTCTCTCAGATGACTAGAACTTTTAAGACATTATAATAACATACTTCTTACATTCGTTAGATCCTTGGAACACATGTTCTTGCGGGTCAATCCTTTCAGCCACATCACTTTATTTGTGAACTCATTCCTCGAAAGTTGCTAAGTCGTCATTCCAGACTATTTCAACCCATGTTGGAATTACGTCTAATATCTGAAATCCTCGTCTTTAGGCTGTTAGTGACGATCAAGTCTTTCAGCTTAAACCTTCACCCCTAGGATTGGACCCTCACCATATTTTTTTCAAGTGGATGGTTTAAAAGGGTAAATCCTTAATCTTGGTATTTTAAATTATGTTACGAATTACGTTACGGTATTTACTTTATGATTTTAAGAACATTACCTATACGAATCTCATTTAGAACATTACTAGGTGGAATAAGAATATGAACGTCACTAGTAAGTTATAATTAGAATTCAATTAAGTATTAGCTCATGAATTTCCATTGTTAGTAATTAAATTTATGAACTCCTTTCTCTCTGATAACTACAATTTTTAAGACATTATAATAACATACTTCTTACATCCGTTAGATCCTTGGAACAGAAGTTCTTTCGGATAAATCCTTTCAGCCACATCACTTTATTTGTGAACTCATTCCTCGAAAGTTGCTAAGTCGTCATTCCAGATTATTTCAACCCATGTTGGAATTACGTCTCATATCTGAAATCCTCGTCTTTAGGCTGTTAATGACGATCAAGTCTTTCAGCTTAAACCATCACCCCTAGGATTGGACCCTCACCATTTTTTTATCAAGTGGATGGTTTAAAAGGGCAAATCCTTAATCTTGGTTTTTTAAATTATGTTACGAATTACGTTACGGTATTTACTTTATGAATTTAAGAACAATACCTATAGGAATCTCACATAGAACATTACGAGGAGGAATAAGAATATGAACCTCACTATTAAGTTATAATTAGAATTCAATTAAGTATTAGCTCATGAATTTCTATTGTTAGTAACTAAATTTTTGAACTAATTTCTGTCAGATGACTAGAACTTTTAAGACATTATAATAACATACTTCTTACATTCGTTAGATCCTTGGAACACAAGTTCTTACGGATCAATCCTTTCAGTCACATCACTTTATTTGTGAACTCATTCCTCGAAATTTGCTAAGTCGTCATTCCAGACTATTTCAACGCATGGTGGAATTACGTCTAATATCTGAAATCCTCGTCTTTAGGCAGTTAATGACGATCAAGTCTTTCAGCTTAAACCTTCACCCCTAGGATTGGACCCTCACCATTTTTTTATCAAGTGGATTGTTTATAGGGGTAAATCCTTAATCTTGTTATTCTATATTATATTACGAATTACGTTACGGTATTTACTTTATGAATTTAAGAACATTACCTATACGAATCTCACTTAGAACATTACTAGGAGGAATAATAATATGAACCTCACTAGTAAGTTATAATTAGAATTAAATTAAGTATTAGTTCATGAATTTCGATTGTTAGTAACTAAATTTTTGAACTAATTTCTTTCAGATGACTAGAACTTTTAAGACATTATAATAACATACTTCTTACATTCGTTAGATCCTTGGAACACAAGTTCTTGCGGGTCAATCCTTTCAGCCACATCACTTTATTTGTGAACTCATTCCTCGAAAGTTGCTAAGTCGTCATTCCAGACTATTTCAACCCATGTTGGAATTACGTCTAATATCTGAAATCCTCGTCTTTAGGCTGTTAGTGACGATCAAGTCTTTCAGCTTAAACCTTCACCCCTAGGATTGGACCCTCACCATTTTTTTATCAAGTGGATGGTTTAAAAGGGCAAATCCTTAATCTTGGTTTTCTAAATTATGTTACGAATTACGTTACGGTATTTACTTTATGAATTTAAGAATAATACCTATACGAATCTCACATAGAACATTACTAGGAGGAATAAGAATATGAACCTCACTAGTAAGTTATAATTAGAATTCAATTAAGTATTAGCTCATGAATTTCGATTGTTCGTAACTAAATTTTTGAACTAATTTTTGTCAGATGACTAGAACTTTTAAGACATTACAATAACATACTTCTTACATTCGTTAAATCCTTGGAACAAAAGTTCTTGCGGATCAATCCTTTCAGTCACATCACTTTATTTGTGAACTCATTCCTCGAAAGTTGCTAAGACGTCATTCCAGACTATTTCAACGGATGGTGGAATTACGTCTAATATCTGAAATCCTCGTCTTTAGGCAGTTAATGACGATCACGTCTTTCAGCTTAAACCTTCACCCCTAGGATTCGACCCTCACCATTTTTTTATCAAGTGGATGGTTTACGAGGGTAAATCCTTAATCTTGTTATTTTATATTATATTACGAATTACGTTACGGTATTTACTTCATGAATTTAAGAACATTACCGATACGAATCTCACTTAAAACATTACTAGGAGGAATAAGAATATGAACCTCGCTAGAAAGTTATAATTAAAATTTAATTAAGTATTAGCTCATGAATTTCCATTGTTAGTAACTAAATTTATGAACTAATTTCTCTCAGATGACTAGAACTTTTAAGACATTATAATAATATACTTCTTACATTCGTTAGATCCTTGGAACACAAGTTCTTGCGGATCAATCCTTTCAGTCACATCACTTTATTTGTGAACTCATTCCTCGAAAGTTGCTAAGTCGTCATTCCAGACTATTTCAACGGATGGTGGAATTACGTCTAATATCTGAAATCCTCGTCTTTAGGCAGTTAATGACGATCAAGTCTTTCAGCTTAAACCTTCACCCCTAGGATTGGACCCTCAACATTTTTTTAGCAAGTGGACGGTTTACAGGGGTAAATCCTTAATCTTGGTTTTTTAAATTATGTTACGAATTACGTTACGGTATTTACTCTATGAATTTAAGAACATTACCTATACGAATCTCACTTAGAACATTACTAGGAGGAATAAGAATATGAACCTCACTAGTAAGTTATAATTAGAATTCAATTAAGTATTAGCTCATGAATTTCGATTATTAGTAACTAAATTTTTGAACTAGTTTCTGTCAGATGACTAGAACTTTTAAGACATTATAATAACATACTTCTTACATTCGTTAGATCCTTGGAACAAAAGTTATTGCGGATCAATCCTTTCAGTCACATCACTTTATTTGTGAACTCATTCCTCGAAAGTTGCTAAGACGTCATTCCAGACTATTTCAACGGATGGTGGAATTACGTCTAATATCTGAAATCCTCGTCTTTAGGCAGTTAATGACGATCAAGTCTTTCAGCTTAAACCTTCACCCCTAGGATTCGACCCTCACCATTTTTTTATCAAGTGGATGGTTTACAGGGGTAAATCCTTAATCTTGTTATTTTATATTATATTACGAATTACGTTACGGTATTTACTTCATGAATTTAAGAACATTACCGATACGAATCTCACTTAGAACATTACTAGGAGGAATAAGAATATGATCCTCGCTAGTAAGTTATAATTAAAATTCAATTAAGTATTAGCTCATGAATTTCCATTGTTAGTAACTAAATTTATGAACTAATTTCTCTCAGATGACTAGAACTTTGAAGACATTATAATAATATACTTCTTACATTCGTTAGATCCTTGGAACACAAGTTCTTGCGGATCAATCCTTTCGATCACATCACTTTATTTGTGAACTCATTCCTCGAAAGTTGCTAAGTCGTCATTCCAGACTATTTCAACGGATAGTGGAATTACGTCTAATATCTGAAATCCTCGTCTTTAGGCAGTTAATGACGATCAAATCTTTCAGCTTAAACCTTCACCCCTAGGATTGGACCCTCACCATTTTTTTATCAAGTGGATGGTTTACAGGGGTAAATCCTTAATCTTGTTATTTTATATTATATTACGAATTATGTTACGGTATTTACTTCATGAATTTAAGAACATTACCGATAAGAATCTCACTTAGAACATTACTAGGAGGAATAAGAATATGAACCTCGCTAGAAAGTTATAATTAAATTTCAATTAAGTATTAGCTCATGAATTTCCATTGTTAGTAACTAAATTTATGAACTAATTTCTCTCAGATGACTAGAACTTTTAAGACATTATAATAACATACTTCTTACATTCGTTAGATCCTTGGAACACAAGTTCTTGCGGATCAATCCTTTCGGTCACATCACTTTATTTGTGAACTCATTCCTCGAAAGTTGCTAAGTCGTCATTCCAGACTATTTCAACGCATGGTGGAATTACGTCTAATATCTGAAATCCTCGTCTTTAGGCAGTTAATGACGATCAAGTCTTTCAGCTTAAACCTTCACCCCTAGGATTGGACCCTCACCATTTTTTTATCAAGTGGATTGTTTATAGGGGTAAATCCTTAATCTTGTTATTCTATATTATATTACGAATTATGTTACGGTATTTACTTTATGAATTTAAGAACATTACCTATACGAATCTCACTTAGAACATTACTAGGAGGAATAAGAATATGAACCTCACTAGTAAGTTATAATTAGAATTAAATTAAGTATTAGTTCATGAATTTCGATTGTTAGTAACTAAATTTTTGAACTAATTTCTTTCAGATGACTAGAACTTTTAAGACATTATAATAACATACTTCTTACATTCGTTAGATCCTTGGAACACAAGTTCTTGCGGGTCAATCCTTTCAGCCACATCACTTTATTTGTGAACTCATTCCTCGAAAGTTGCTAAGTCGTCATTCCAGACTATTTCAACCCATGTTGGAATTACGTCTAATATCTGAAATCCTCGTCTTTAGGCTGTTAGTGACGATCAAGTCTTTCAGCTTAAACCTTCACCCCTAGGATTGGACCCTCACCATTTTTTTATCAAGTGGATGGTTTAAAAGGGCAAATCCTTAATCTTGGTTTTCTAAATTATGTTACGAATTACGTTACGGTATTTACTTTATGAATTTAAGAATAATACCTATACGAATCTCACATAGAACATTACTAGGAGGAATAAGAATATGAACCTCACTAGTAAGTTATAATTAGAATTCAATTAAGTATTAGCTCATGAATTTCGATTGTTCGTAACTAAATTTTTGAACTAATTTTTGTCGATGACTAGAACTTTTAAGACATTACAATAACATACTTCTTACATTCGTTAAATCCTTGGAACAAAAGTTCTTGCGGATCAATCCTTTCGGTCACATCACTTTATTTGTGAACTCATTCCTCGAAAGTTGCTAAGACGTCATTCCAGACTATTTCAACGGATGGTGGAATTACGTCTAATATCTGAAATCCTCGTCTTTAGGCAGTTAATGACGATCACGTCTTTCAGCTTAAACCTTCACCCCTAGGATTCGACCCTCACCATTTTTTTATCAAGTGGATGGTTTACAGGGGTAAATCCTTAATCTTGTTATTTTATATTATATTACGAATTACGTTACGGTATTTACTTCATGAATTTAAGAACATTACCGATACGAATCTCACTTAAAACATTACTAGGAGGAATAAGAATATGAACCTCGCTAGAAAGTTATAATTAAAATTTAATTAAGTATTAGCTCATGAATTTCCATTGTTAGTAACTAAATTTATGAACTAATTTCTCTCAGATGACTAGAACTTTTAAGACATTATAATAATATACTTCTTACATTCGTTAGATCCTTGGAACACAAGTTCTTGCGGATCAATCCTTTCGATCACATCACTTTATTTGTGAACTCATTCCTCGAAAGTTGCTAAGTCGTCATTCCAGACTATTTCAACGGATGGTGGAATTACGTCTAATATCTGAAATCCTCGTCTTTAGGCAGTTAATGACGATCAAGTCTTTCAGCTTAAACCTTCACCCCTAGGATTGGACCCTCAACATTTTTTTAGCAAGTGGACGGTTTACAGGGGTAAATCCTTAATCTTGGTTTTTTAAATTATGTTACGAATTACGTTACGGTATTTACTCTATGAATTTAAGAACATTACCTATACGAATCTCACTTAGAACATTACTAGGAGGAATAAGAATATGAACCTCACTAGTAAGTTATAATTAGAATTCAATTAAGTATTAGCTCATGAATTTCGATTATTAGTAACTAAATTTTTGAACTAGTTTCGCTCGATGACTAGAACTTTTAAGACATTATAATAACATACTTCTTACATTCGTTAGATCCTTGGAACAAAAGTTATTGCGGATCAATCCTTTCGAGTCACATCACTTTATTTGTGAACTCATTCCTCGAAAGTTGCTAAGACGTCATTCCGGACTATTTCAACGGATGGTGGAATTACGTCTAATATCCGAAATCCTCGTCTTTAGGCGGTTAATGACGATCAAGTCTTTCGGCTTAAACCTTCACCCCTAGGATTCGACCCTCACCATTTTTTTATCAAGTGGATGGTTTACAGGGGTAAATCCTTAATCTTGTTATTTTATATTATATTACGAATTACGTTACGGTATTTACTTCATGAATTTAAGAACATTACCGATAAGAATCTCACTTAGAACATTACTAGGAGGAATAAGAATATGAACCTCGCTAGAAAGTTATAATTAAATTTCAATTAAGTATTAGCTCATGAATTTCCATTGTTAGTAACTAAATTTATGAACTAATTTCTCTCGCATGACTAGAACTTTTAAGACATTATAATAACATACTTCTTACATTCGTTAGATCCTTGGAACACAAGTTCTTGCGGATCAATCCTTTCGGTCACATCACTTTATTTGTGAACTCATTCCTCGAAAGTTGCTAAGTCGTCATTCCAGACTATTTCAACGCATGGTGGAATTACGTCTAATATATGAAATCCTCGTCTTTAGGCTGTTAATGACGATCAAGTCTTTTAGCTTAAACCTTCACCCCTAGGATTGGACCCTCACCATTTTTTTTATCAAGTGGATGGTTTAAAGGGGTAAATCCTTAATCTTGTTATTTTAAATTATGTTACGAATTACGTTACGGTATTTACTTTATGAATTTAAGAACATTACCTATACGAATCTCACTTAGAACATTACTAGGTGGAATAAGAATATGAACCTCACTAGTAAGTTATAATTAGAATTCAATTAAGTATTAGCTCATGAATTTGCATTGTTAGTAATTAAATTTAAGAAGTCCTTTCTCTCTTATAACTAGAATTTTTATGACATTATAATAACATACTCTTACATCCGTTAGATCCTTGGAACACAAGTTCTTTCAGATCAATCCTTTCAGCCACATCACTTTATTTGTGAACTCATTCTTCGAAAGTTGCTACGTCGTCATTCCATACTATTTCATCCGATGTTTGAATTACGTCTAATATCTAAAATCCTCGTCTTTAGGCTGTTAATGACGGTCAAGTGTTTCAGCTTAAACCTTCACCCCTAGGATTGGACCCTCACCATTTTTTTATCAAGTGGATGGTTTATAGGGGTAAATCCTTAATCTTGTTGTTTTATATTATGTTACGAATTACGTTACAGTATTTACTTTATGAATTTAAGAACATTACCTATACGAATCTCACTTAGAACATTACTAGGAGGAATAAGAATATGAACCTCACTAGTAAGTTATAATTAGAATTCAATTAAGTATTAGCTCATGAATTTCCATTGTTAGTAACTAAATTTATGAACTAATTTCTCTCAGATGACTAGAACTTTTAAGACATTATAATAACATACTTCTTACATCCGTTAGATCCTTGGAATACAAGTTCTTGTGGATCAATCCTTTCAGTCACATCACTTTATTTGTGAACTCATTCCTCGAAAGTTGCTAAGTCGTCATTCCAGACTATTTGAACCCATGTTGGAATTACGTCTAATATATGAAATCCTCGTCTTTAGGCTGTTAATGACGATCAAGTCTTTCAGCTTAAACCTTCACCCATAGGATTGGACCCTCACCATTTTTTTATCAAGTGGATGGTTTAAAGGGGTAAATCCTTAATCTTGTTATTTTAAATTATGTTACGAATTACGTTACGGTATTTACTTTATGAATTTAAGAACATTACCTATACGAATCTCACTTAGAACATTACTTTGTGGAATAAGAATATGAACCTCACTAGTAAGTTATAATTAGAATTCAATTAAGTATTAGCTCATGAATTTCCATTGTTAGTAATTAAATTTATGTAACCAAAGAAGGGAGGTAACAACCATGTAGTGGGTCCTACCCCTGGAAATAACAGACATCGGGGTAAAACAGATGTTGTCCCAGCAAAAGTAAGGGTGCGAACAAAGACCATCAACACTTAGCTGCTCGTTTCTCTAAGTCTCAAAAGGGGAATATGGACAACCAAAATGTTTTTGTTGATGGTGCGGGGAACTGATCTCTTTTGGTGAATAAATGAAGCTACTCTGTTATAACTACCCCAGGTTGGGGAATAAGTGGTCAGTTAATCTTTGAAGATGGTTTTACGTCTTGTTTCCCCACAAGTCGTTTTCTTATCTGGAACTGCCAACTTGTTGATGAGAATGTTGTGTTGCGGCGGGATTGTGAGTTTTCGAATGGAGAATCGTTTTCTACTAATTGTACAAATTGTGGAAAAGTTGGTGGTTTAAGCATTTGGTGGAATGCAGAGGTGAATATTGAGCTCCAATCAATCTCTGACCACAATGTTGATGTGAAAGTTGTGGAATCGGATTCGAGAATGTGGTGTTTCTCCGGTTTTTATGGATGGCCAAGTGGAGCAGATAAATGGAGGTCTTTGGAGCTAATTCGGCAATTAGCTAGCCAATGGAATAGACTGTGGGTTTGTGGTGGGGAGTTTAATCAGGTTGCAGCATGGATGAGAAATCGGGGGGACGGGACCTGCCGGAGGCGGGTATTGAGGACTTTAATCTCTGTCTTACTGATTATGCCCTCTTGGATGTTGGTTTTCAGGGGTATCAGTTTATGTGGGATGTAATCGTTTGGCTGGAAATTTTGTTCAAGAAAGGCTCGATAGGTTTGTGGCTAATCATGCATGGAAATGTATGTTTGGTACGTTTAAGATCTCTCATCTCGATTGTTGCTATTCGGACCATCGGCCTATCTTGTACGACACATTGGGAGAGGATGATGTGGAAATTAAATGGGGTTGGGCTTTTAGGTTCGACCCAATCTGGGCCGCGCTTGTTGACTGTTGTAAACTGATTGAAGATGCTTTGACTGGTAATGTTATCTCAAAATTTGCTGGCTGCCGAAACCGCCTTGATCACTGGAGTAGACATACATGCCTTTCCAAATTTTACAAAGCATAGGAGTAAAATTCAAAAGGCACTGGAAGCTATTGATAGATGCGCTAAAACCCTGATTCTGATTTATCAAAGAAGGCATTTAGATGAGGAAATGGCAGTGGTGGAATCTAACAAGGAAATGTATTGGCAGCAAAGGGCTACTGTGGACTGCTGAAGGAGGGTGACCGAAATAATTTCTTTTTCTATGGGAAAGCCACTGCTAGGCGCAAACAGAACACAATAAAAAGATCTTCGGATGATTCTAGAAGGTGGTTTGTGGGTTAAGAATAAGTGGCAGATTGTCTAACCACTTATTTTAGTGGTTTGTTTTGGGCAGGGGTGTTTCCTGATGAAACACTGCTTCTAAACGCGGGTTTCGACCAAGGTTTCTGAACAAGATAATCTGGATATGGCTCAGCCCTTTAGTCGAGAGTAAGTGGTGGTAGCCTTAAAGCCAATGGGGTCTCGTAAATCTCCTAGAGCTGATGGTATGTGTGTCTTCTTTTTCCGTTAGTTTTGGTATATTATTGGTGATGATGTTGTTGACTTCGTTTTGGATGTGTTGGAAAGTGGGATTATGCCGACAGATCTTAACTACACTATTATTTGCCTTATCTTGAAGATCAAGACTCCTACCACCCCTAAAGACTTTCAGCCTATTAGTTTATGTAATATTTTATATAAATTGGTGGCTAAAGTTATTGCCAACCGTTTGAAGGTGATACTTGATAAGATTATTTCTCCATAGACAGAGTGCTTTTGTTTTTAGGCGGTTTAATACTAATAATGTGATGGCAGCTTTTGAAAGTTTACATTCTATGAAGAAAATTGCCAAAGCCAAGACAGGGTTCTTTGCTGCTAAAGTTGATATGGCAAAAGTTTATGATCGAGTTGAATGGGAGTTTCTAGAAAGGATTATGGGTCATTTGGGTTTTGATAACATGTGGACTAAAAGGGTTATGATGTGTGTGATGACGGTTTCGTTCTCAATATTGACTAATGATCGTAGGTCGACCTGCCTCTCCCCGAGCCACAACCTTCGCCCTATCTGTTCCTTCTGCGTGCTGAGGGTTTGTCTATTTCTTTTGTTGAAACAGCTGTCCATGCCAAAATTCATGGATTACAGGTTCAACCCGTGGAGAGGGGGGGGCTGAAATTTCTCATCTCTTTTTTTGTAAATGATAGTATTTTCTTCTCTCGCGCTACTGTGCAGGAGAGTAAAGTAGTGAGGCTTATCTTTAAACATTATGAGTAGGAATTATGACAGTTAGTTAATTTCCAGAAGTCAGAAGTCTCTTTCATCAGAAATAGTAGTTGGCACTATAAACTTCAGATTAGTGCAGTTCTTGATATGAAGATTATGGAGAATCATGATAAATATCTTGGCCTTGTAATGAAAGTAGGTCGTTCGAAGAAACAGTTATTTTGTTACCTTAAAGATCAAGTTCGTGGGAAGCTTAAAGGATGAAAAGAGAGATGTATGTCAGTTGCTGCTCGGGAGGTGCTTATTAAATCAGTAGCACGTGCTCAACTTTCCTATGCTATTACAGTATTCAAAATCCCTAATGGGATCATTAACGAGATTCATAACACTCGTTAGTGTTGGAAGCATATGTGGGGTACATGCCGAGTTTTGTGTGGCGGAGTTTGATGAACACCCGCGAGTTTCTTTGGAGCGGGTTGAGATGGAGAGTTGGTAATGGAGCCTCAATTTTTATTTGGGGTGATAGATAGGTACCTAACATTGATGAGGATTATGTACCTTCATCTCCTTGTGAACTCCTAGTTGACTCACTTGTTCGGGAGCTTGTTGATCCGGATGATGATCAGCGGGATAATGCACTTCTTAAATACTGCTATCCGCCAACTATTGTGCATGCAATTTTGTAAATTTTGCTTCTCAATATCGGATAGATGGACCGACTTGTTTGGAAACCGAGTGAGAATTTGAAGTATTGGACTAAGGAAGGCTATAAATTCTGGCTTGCCGACGGTGAGATCGACAAGTACATGGAGTGTCTTTGGGGGCTTTGACTTCCCCCAGAAGTGAAGCAATTCATGTGGAAGTTTGTAAGAAATATCCTCCCACTAGTACCTCAGGTGGAAAAGTGTAATGATCGGATAGGAGATGGTTGCTCCTTATGTGGTCTTGTGGAAACCCAAGCACATTTTTTCGGAGACTGTCAATGGACGCAGTGTTATGTGAGAAAGACCATTTGGCTCATTGTTTCTTATGTAGGTCCTCTTATGATTGTGGTATTTGGTTTGACGAGGTCTACGAGTTGGGGAATAAAGATGAACTTGAACGCTAGTGTTTTCTGCTATGGTCCTTTGGAAGGAACGTAATGCACATTGTTTTAATGGACATATGAGGCAGTGATTGTTGACCGAGTGAAAGAGCTACTGCTCAACTACCAAACAATTTGGGTTCCCATGGTTGAGGAGAAAATGCATTCTCGTGATGTCTAGTGGGGTAAGCTAAAAGTAGGTTTTGTGAAGTTGAATACGGATGCAGGTGTGTTTAGGGATGAAGGAATGGATGCATGCGTGATTATTCGAGACGAGATGGGGAAGTTCTTACTTGTGGTGGTTATGAAGTTACCTGGGAGGTGGCAGCCGATGCAGGCTGAGGCTATGACACTCGAGTTTGGATTTCATATGGCTATTCGGCATGGTTACCGAATACTGAGTGGAAGCAGATAGTTGGAATATGATTCAACGAATTTGGGAAGCAGATCACTATGATACAAAACTCGGCATTCTTTACAGGAATATTCTGAGACTTGCAGATGGGTTGGATGTTATTTGTTGGCAACATTGTCATCGAGAAGCTAATATAGTCGCTCATATCATGGCTCATAGTAATACCTTTGGCCTAGTCCTATTGTTTGGGTGGATTGTCCTCCTGTGGTTTAGTCGATCAACTTATTATCGACAATGTAGATTCTATTATTACTTACTAATTCCAGCAGTTTCAAGTAAAAAAAAAGATAAATTAAAAGTTTTTGTGTAAACCTTAAGTTTCAACTCTTTCAAAACCATTCGAACAACCACAATTCGGGCTTGTTAGTCTTTTGTAAATTATAATGTATACACAAGGCGTATGGGGAGGAGGAGCCTAACTAGACCAATATACCCTCACCTTTATTGGGTGAGATTGAGTTTGAGAATGAGTTTTGAGTAGGAAAAGAAGATATCATTGTTTGGTATGTTGAGTTTGATATTTAGGGTGCATTTACGATTATACACATTGGCTTCTGCCGACGAACTAATTTAGATCCCTGTTCCCAATCCCAATTAAACCTCATCCTCAAGCACCTGCTATACCACGGTGCCAGGTAATGTTGCCTTCTCTTCTTTTCTAACTCTGGAAGAACAGTGAAGAGAATGGAAAAAAAATACACGAGCCAAATTAGGTGAAGAACTGAAACTATGTGTAACAAATTAGGAGGGAGGAATACTTATAGCCGAGTTACTCTAAACCCTCTAGTCAATCTATTACATCGAAGTAGGTAAAAGAGATTAGAATGGAAGGAATTCGTAGTTTTCGTTGAGATAGAAAAAACGGTGAAGGCAGAGAAGAAGCAATACTGGTGGAGCAATTATTAATCGCTGCTTCATATGGATGGAGAATGAGAAGAATCTACCTTTGTCATCCATTTTAATAGAAGAGAGAGAGAGAGGAGCCGCAAATCTTCACCGCTGGTCGGAGTCCTAGCATTCTCCCTGATTGTTTCTTATGTGTAAAAGAGAAGAGAGAGAGAGTATTCAACTAGTGGGTGTAATAATGAAAATTGATAAAGACAACAAAGATGATGTGGCATGTAAATAAGAAGAGTAATTAGGGGTAAGGTTGTCTGATCGATATAATATTGGGGCGATATTCAACGCACCTCTTTTTCGGAGAGTATTGATTATCGTGGTTTTGGATATTGATATTTGCGAATATCATGGTATTCGTGCTTTGAAACACGGAGATATCTCGAATACCACGTGCACGACATTGGGTGATATCATATCATATATCACACATAGCAAACGACCCCTTACTATACTAGGTTTTAGAAGCGTGCGATGCCACTTACCCTTTGATTGATTTATAGTACATGTTTTCGAGTTATCCTTAATGTATAGTGTGTTGCTTAATGTATATATTGTAGTGGACGGTTATGTTTGGTTAATGACTGGGTGATTCGGGCTAACTGTGACCTAATTTTTCACAACTAATAACTAAAATGCATCCTTCAAGTAGATTGTGTCTGCTTAATGTATATACTGCAAATTTCTACAAAAATGTAAATATTGTAAACACATGCATTGCTTCAAAATCAATTTTATGTATAGTACTACAATATCTCATTAATTATTGCTCTGTATATCACTTTATTATGTAGAACCGAGCTCAATTAGATCATGTTTAGTTCAACCTTATCTTTCGGTTACTCGAAACCTGACTAACCAGGTCGGGGTAAGCCGAGTTGGAATCCGACCCAATTCCCATCCCTAAGGGCATCTCATCATTCACAACATGAATAACCTTTTCTTCAGATCATTTTATTGTGTAGACCAGAGCTCGACATGATCCTGTTTAGTTCGGGTATATTAAAGGTTACCCGAGACCCGGCTAATCGGCCAAGTTGTGCCATGTTGAAACATGATATTCACAATATACATGATATTCCTAAGTCTATCTCATCATCCACAATATACATTACTTTATCTAACAAAGTAAAGTAATAAAGAAAATTAATGAAACTAATAAACTAAATTGATTAAAAAGAAAGTAAACTATTAAGGTTGAAAGTAACTAAAAACCTTAGATCATCCGCATCAATGATATTCATTATTACTTTTAAAAGTGAATCCTATTGCCACCTCTTCATCTTTTGTTATTTTGTATTCTCCTTTTCTATAACATTTTCATCAATGCAATTTACAAGTAATTGCTAAAATGAGACCTATATATATAAAATATTCACTCTTTTTCATATCATATATGAAAGTAGGTCTCAAATTATTTAAAAATTATATAAAAAGGAGTGGACCCCAAATGAGATTATCATCTTGACTTGCAACAAGTGTAAATTTACACTTAAAAGTTGCCCTCTCACATTCATGATATTCTCATTTGAATTATAAAGTTGTGCCACATAGGCTCCATGTCACTTTGTAAATGTGTAAAATCTCATTGATAGGGATGCTCGAGCTAACAACAAAAAAGTAAACTATTAAGCTTGAAAGTTGACAAAAAGCCTTAGGAGCTAACTACAAAAAAGTAAACTATTAAATTTGAAAGCTAACTAAAAACTTAGAAGCTAACTAAAAAAACCTTTAATGAATAGTAAAATATGAGAGTGTATAAGAGAAGATGACTCAAAATTATCTTTAATAGAGATAATGAATTTTGACTGTTGGATCATTGGGGTTTAGATCCCAGGCTTCTGATTTAATCTATATATTTATCAAAACCCTACTTCTTATTCATTCCACAAAAAGTAGTCGCCACAAAAAAAGTTCTCTGGTCATTCCCATCGCTCTCTTCGGCACTGCCATCGTCAATTCATCCATCTTCTAGTCAGTGAGACCTCTGCCACTGCTCTCCATCAAAACTTTCAGTTGCCAACGCCGTCATAACCATTCATCTATCTTCTATGGAACTCGACCCTAGAAGATCCGGTCAAACCACCATGTAACCAATTCAAGTTCTCACTAAACGCAACTCGAACCGTTAACTAGCTTACCAAAGACAATCGATAAAGACTGAACTGAAATGCTTAAATTGACATCATTAAAACAAAAAACACATGGGTCTTGGATCCTTAAATACACCCATCAAATTAAATAGGGGTGTAACACCCTCCTACTAAACAAAGTTGAAACAGGTTTGATATTCGATAAAACAGTGAAACAATAATAAGGGTGTTATGCTACATATGCAATATATATCATTTAATATCATGTAACTCAATAATTCAATTGCTTCTCTAGAATTGGGTACTTTGATTTATTCAACAATGAATGTGAGTTCGTGCTAGTATTTTGTGTGATAAAGTAAGAAAAGAGTTTTTCTCTTTACAAGAAAAGGTTGGACACGAATGATGTTATGGAACAAAACGCTGCGACATCTCTTTTTTTTTCTAAAATTCCATTTCAGTCCAGGTGAGATTTTAAAGTCATCAAACAAACAATGATAACTAAGACATTTTTGATTAATTTATGTCATTTTTTCGGTTAAAATTTGAAGGTAATGGTATGAGGTAAACATTAAAATAAGATTAGTGATATTTGAAAAATATAATAATATTTAATAATTAGTATAATGGATTATAAAAAGTTTAGTAGTATTTGATGTATTTAAATCGTATATACCTCTAGATGAACAAAGCTAGTGGACTAGGCATACGACATTGCTTAGCAGTAGAAAAGGAAAAGGAAAACAACGGTGAATCCAAATTAATTGAAACATCAAAGTATGGAAATCAAATCTACATCAAGTCATCAACCATAAATCACAACAACCCGGCCGTAAAAAAAAACAAAAACACATATTCAAACAGAAAACAATAGTAATGAGATCACACAGATCGATGAAGTAAAAAACGGAAACAAACAGGTATCAAACATCGTACTTAATTGCAGAACTGTAACCACTCGTGACATCATAGTACCTAGACCAGATCATCACCCCGCCGTACTTTCCCGACCCCTTAATAACCGGCAGCACCTTTGATTTCAGATCAGCCGCCGGAATGAACCCGCTTCCCGCTGCAGTAGGATCCGCCGGCAGTCCCAGGAAAATCTTGGTAGCCGGGACATCAGTAGTCCACTGCTTCCACGAATTCACCAGACTACTCACATTACCTGTCGCGACGTCGTATTGACAGGGCCGGTTGTTATAAAACTGAACCCAAACGTAATCAAAACGCGACGTATTCAGCGCCTTCCCTATCCACGCGTCAGGAAATGGGCACTGTGGAGCTGCACTCAGGTAAATCTTTTTATTAGTAATGCTATTATAACCTGACAGGTATTCAGCAAGATATCCCCAGTAAGTGTCGGCTCCTCCTTCTATGTCGAAATCGATCCCATCCAGCACGGCCGCCCCCAGCGGGCGCAACGAGGCATTTCCGGGCCCGCTGAGGAAGTTGGTCCAGAGGTAACGAGCTACTTCCATGGCGTCAGAGGTGGAGTTAAGGGAGTAGGCACCCGATGCTCCGCCTATTGAAAGAAGGACCTTGACCCCATCATCCTGACAGGATATTATTTCGGAGCTCAAGTTGCGGCAGCCACCGGTTGTGTAGGGATCGCAGTGTCCGGCCAGGTTTAGCATCGGGGTACTACCTGAGCCGAAGGTAGCAAGGAATGCTAGGTTAACATAGGCGTAGTTACCGGTGGCACAGGTCGAGGAGAGGTTTCCTTCGTTGCGGTTTTGGCCCCAGTAAATTGCGATTCCTCCGGCTTCCGCCATGACTGATATTACTAGTAGTAGTCCAGCTGAGATTAGAATCGAGGAGGCGATTGTGGTTTGATGGAATGCCATTTTAAAGCCAGAGTTGGTGAATGAAATATGTTGTGATTGGCAGAGCAGAGCGAGATGAGCTTTTTATAGTCAGAAGACTGATAAATTCCGTAGCAGTGGGGGGAAGTTATATATGAACAATAAATAAATTAAAAAGTAAACGTGGGTACTATATATCATTGTTTTGGTGAAATGTCGTGGCATTTTGAATATTACTATGTCTCTTGCAGCAAGCTGTTGATTCTGTTCCATTACTTTGGCTTTTTATATATGTTGTTATCAGTGATTACTATGATTGTTATATCGTTATCATCAACACTAGCTTGCGCCTTATGCTTACGTTTCTCAATACTATACTTTACAATTGTTTTTCTGATAGGGTTTAGTTAGCCTTTATTAGTGTTTTAACAATCGTTAAATGATGAGAAGGGTTATGTGATACCTTTTTTAATAATTGTTAGAAATGTAAAGGTAATTGCTAACTAGCATAATGTCACATAGGATATATATCAATATCCTAAGAGAAAACTTTTATGTTAGCCATGACACATAAGCATATTGGAATATTTTTCTAAACATAAGAAATTGATAAATGATTTTAGGGATGTAAGTGATTATAAATTATTGAAGGAGTCAATTGCTATACAATTTCGAGGATCCACATGATCTAAGGGCATCTATATTCCCAAATTTTAGCAATGGTTAAAGTGAGGTAAAGGTGAGGTGGCACTATATTAGTTATGGCTAGGGATGTGTATGTAGTTTCTAAATTAGCAATCTTGCTAATTTAGAAAGTCAATTAACAATGACACATAAACTAAAGTACCATTTTCAAGAAAAATATTTATGAGCAAAAAATATTTTATAAATGATCTATTTATCATTGGTGCAAAACTGGTGTTAAAAAAAACAAAAATACTCATTAGAAATGGCTAAAGATTGTAGGGATGGAGGTGGTTAGAGATTTTCAATAAATTAATTGCTAAAGTTGTTATGTTATAATGCGAACAAAATCAGAAATTGCTAAATGAATTTTGCAATAGAGATGACCTAAAATATTTTATACAAGGGGCATTCCCAAGGGTGACTTGAATGAATTCAAAATAAGGTGATTTTGAGTAACTGACATGCAATAGCTAGTTTAGCAGGTTACGTCACGTATAGAACAACTGCTTTTAGGTGAGCCTTAACGACCTTAACTCTTATGTAACATACATAATTTTGTCTGTTACATAAGGAACAACTATCGTTACTTAACAACCTTTACTCTTACATAGCATGCATAATTTTTCCAGTTACATAAGGAACAACTATCGTTACATAACGACATTTACTCTTACACAACATACATTATTTTTTATGTTACGTAAGGAAAAACTACCATTACGTAACAGCCTTTACTCTTATGTAACATGCATAATTTTGGATGTTACGTAAGGAACAACCACTATTACCTCAACCTTAAGTAACAGTCTTTACTCTTATAGAACCTACTTAATTTCATCTATTACCTAAGGAATAATTGTTGTTACGTAAACATTACATACAGAATAACTATTGTTTATTCAACATGTCACCTAAGAAATAATTGTTATGTATACCTTACATAACGGGTTTTTCTTACGTGATAGACTTAATTTTACATATTAAATAAGAAGTAACTTCTTATACTCCAATCCTAGTGAAAAAATTTGATTTAAAAAACCCCTAAAGCATCCGTAAGAAAGTCGAGTAAAAATAACTTTATGTTAAATAATAATTTTAATATTAGTATTATTATCATGATTGTTATTAAAAATTATTATTATTTCATGATTAGTTAGTAGTTACAAGTTTGTTTAAACAATAACTATTGTTGATTAGAAATTTGTTAGGATCAATTGAGTCATTCAGAATCAGTACTTCATCATACCGAATTTATTTCCTACACAAAATGAGTTTTGGCCTAGCGTATAAGGCATCAGTCTCTTAACTCGGAAGTCAACAGTTTCATTCTTAACTTCAGCGTTGATTTATTTATTTTTTAATTCAGCTCTCCCTCATTAAACAACACCGTATAGATAAGTGACGTTAAAACATTTTGTCCACCCAACCAGCGGAAGACGCAAAACTAAAGATGGGTGATGTCTCGATGACGTCAGCGTCAACATCTCTCACTTTCCTTTACTGTTGAACACGTGTTTTTGACGAGGGATTGCCGGCGACGATGTCGGTCCTTGTCTTCCTCGATGCCATATCGTTAACCCTCAATCAAATCCTTATAAATTGAAGACTCCTAATCAATCTAAATCGGGGATTCCACCTCCAACTTAACCAAGAACAACTATTCGCAGCAAGCAAATCGGAAATTCCCAAATCGTCGACGATCGCTTTTGGAACTCCGACGACGGCAACTGTTGGGGATCGTCTCCTCCTCTTTGCGCTTGCTTCAGGGTAAGTGAATCATCTCTATCAATCCCCCTTGACTTTGGTTTGATTGAACCCTGACTAACAAGACTCCGTGATTCGATTTGAGCAAATCGGAGTTTCCGTCACGGAATCTCGGAGATGTGAGCAAGCAGGAGAAGAGTGTTGAGAATATATCTACAATTCTCTATATTAGTCTCTACAACTCTTACAAAAATATCTCAACTCCTAACTACCAAATTAATTAAGATGTGATATGTTAAAATAATTAAAATTTTACAACCACAAACTTAAGTTGGTTCCTACCTATTATTTGTATCATGGCTATTATAAATGGCCTCACTTGTAACAAAGTGGAGTATGAGTTGAAGAAATAAGAAAGAGGAAGTAGAGAGGCATTTGTTAGTGGTCAGAGTAAAGGTCCAAGTGACCAAATTGTAATATTTATAAATTTGAGTGATCAATTGTGTGAGTGATCAAAATACTATCTTGTCGATCCTAAATTCCGCTACATTTCCGCTTGCGCCCAACAACGAGGACACCCAGTCAGCACATGCGGGGACGTGGTTGGCCCGACGATGTGGATAGTAGTCATTGTGACGTCGGAAAAAGGAGACATGAGCATTCGTCCGTTAGAAAATCGAGTTTCAAAGATTCGTGGAGCCTCGTCAGAGTCTCGCCGAAAACTGGGGTCGAGGTCGACGGCGACTAGGTACTCGTCGGAGAAAATGGGTGACCCCGCTGCAGCTTCAGAAACTATACTGATCGGACTATAACTCAAGAAAGTTCGGTGATCATTCTGAAAGTCCGGAAAGTTAAGTATCTGTTGTACAGATTTTGTAAATTCGGTAACTAAACTGTACTCTGTGGAAGTTGGGTGACTGATCTGCAGTTAGCTGCTGTTCATAACTGGTTCTGCATTTTTGTTAAGCAGGTCAGCGGAAGGACGATTTTGTCCCTGCAAATTCATATTGTTGCAAAGGAGTATTTGGAGCATAACTCGACCATTCGACCTTCAAATGAGGCACCGTCAGAAGCTGTCGTTTTGTGGTAGCAAAAGGAATCTTATGAGATGTCAGCTGATGAACGAATTTTACTCGTTATCAAAATAAACCGATTAATGAATTAACCGAGTAGAATCTCCTTAGGGTTTCTCTAAGTATCTTACTCAAAATTGTTATTAATACTAATCAAAATATCAATGAATGTGGTTAAGGTGCCACGAGGATCAAGCAAACAAGAAAAAGAAAGATGAAAATTGCTTTAAAGTAAATGAGATGTAAGACACCACGATAAGAGTTTAGACAATCAAAGTTGAAACTGTGTAGATGTCGAATCCCTCTAGGCAATTCTAGTTCACAATTGACAGACAAATTCCACGATTTAAACGAAACAGACTGGATGCATTATACTATCGCAATTCTTCTCTAGTCAAATCACGCCCTTACGGGTCTACTAATTTGCTACCTATCTAGTATTCTAGTCCGCTCTTTTGAGACAAAGATCTAAAACCCGCTAGGCGATTTGCCGATTTAGAATTGCTCACACGACATACTAGTTCATTCGCTCCCAGATGAGGGTTAACATCTAACCTAGTTATTTGATTTCGGCGTTCTAGATATGCAAGCTCTCACGAGTCTAAGACAAATCTAACATAGATTTAATTCAATTTGATCAGGCAAGAACAAATCGAAAATGAAATCAAATATGGAATGATATCCATCCAACTCGCATAAATCGTCAAACGTATCAAATCATTCGTTCATCAGAATTAACCTAGAGTTTATCTAATCCAAGAAGAGAAGTTTAGCCGCTCATAATCTCGATAGACAAATCAAAGTAAGAAGAGGAAGACATTGAATTTAGGTTTACACAAAGAATTATGAAAAAACCTAATTTCGTCGATCTTCTCGAGAACTTGATTTTTCATCCTGATTATTTTGCTGATACCGAGCTCCTTGAAGTCGCCTTCTTGTTGCTCTTAAATCTCTCTCTAAATCTCTCAATTTTGTCGAGGGAAGTCTGCCTTTGAATGAGGGAGAATCAGGCTTTAAATAGAAGTTCCCAAAAATTCTTCAATTTTCTGGAATGTAAACTTTGTCAATATGGTTGGTCAATCTTTCCACTATGTGCAAAGCGGCAAGATCAACACATCCATAGCGGAAATCTTGACGTGTTTCCAGAGAGAGTTGTCTACTTTGCCGCTATGGTTGGTCAATCTTGCCGCTGTGGGCATAACGGCAAATTTGACACCCCCATAGCGGCAATGTTGACAAAGTCCAGTCTTTTGTAGTTTCTTTAGTTATTGGCCCATCCTAGGTCATCCATGTATGCCCGTATTGCTTCGAATCGTGCCTCAAGATCGTCATGAACCTGAAATCTTACAAAACCACTTCCAAAACGATATCAAAAGGACCCTGAGTGGGCCCGAGACACTAAAACGAGATAAAATCTAGAAATGCATAGAAACACCCTAAACGTCTACCCAAAACTATACACATATGCATGGCATGTTGCTTAAATAAGGGCGATGAGCATGACAAATTGAGTGTTATCACAAAGCTAAATTTGGCGCTTCTCGCCCCAATTGACTGACCTTATAGATCGAGAGGATAAGGTCTACACAATAACCAGACTCACGAATTGCTTCCTATACGGTAAGATTATCATTCTGAAAGATTCTTTCATTACGGGAGTGTCACAAGATCAACCAAGTAACGCCTGCAATAAACTTATCATCCGTAGAGAAAATTATGTGTTCCAGCCAAACCTCAAATGGAACAAGAGACCTGATTTGCAGATGTCTTCTCGCTTGCTCCGTGTTCGTCATAAGCCTGTGATGGGTAGCTAACCAAAGGAAATACATGATCTTGTTCGGGCCCTTCCATATCCACACTTTACTCCACTTTCGGTTGGGATTATCCTCATAAAGGTCTTTAAGAAGCAGATACACTAATCTGATAGAGAAATTCCCGTCCATAGCTTATAGCTTGGGCACTAGAGAGGTTCCCGTCCATAGCACCGCGAGTGCATGCGGACAGCCTTAGAGGTCCATATGCATCGGGACTTATTGGCAACACCCGCCTATATCGATGGAAGAACTGGATGCATGACAGGAGTTTGCACCTCTTGCTTTCGGAGTACAGACAGTTGTTCGATGAGGGCACTTTGTTTGTGGTAAGAGCTAGTGCGTCCTTATATTTCCTTCTAGTAGTTTTGTATTAGGATGCCATTTATATTTTTATTCTCTTTGTCTTCCAGTGGTGCCCTACCGCAACCATGTAGATTTGACACACTCTCCTGCGGCACACATGGTCGTTGTCTCATTGATTTCATCCCACATCATCTCTTGACACTGGATAGACCGTGTCCTTAGACTGTTTGGGATGTTTCAGCCCATCCCAACTGTAGACATATGGGTTTTGATCAAATTAGGTATGTAGAACTCCAAAATTCCTTTTGTGCATATGGCATTAGGCACCACTTGGAGGGGAAACGCCACAGCCGATGCCACTATTCGGCTAATTGATTTGATAAGCAGTGGGGAGACTATATCAAAGCGAATTCATAACAAAAAGTGCAATTCATAGCATCTGAACCCTTGCTTATCACTCTAGAAGACATGACCCTAACAACAAGGGGCTACCTTCCAGGCAACCAAGAGAGGGATCACCAGAGATAGAGGACTCCACAAACTATTGCCCAAGCAATTGAGACATTGCAACCGACCCTCAAAACAAACAAAAACCCTAGAATTGGTCTACCTCGGCTACCTGAGTCGGAGCCCTAATACCTCCGGAAAGAGACTTAGCTAAGGTCCTAGCTCCCTTGGTGGTTTAATAAGAATAAGGTTATTCATGCTAGTTGCCACTACTTTGCTTACTATTTTGTTTTTCAGGTTTTATTTCTTTTAATAATCTTGTTACTCCTCTCTCCCTCCCCTTAGTCTCTTTTGTCAGTCGGATGTATTTTATGAGAGCGAGAATTAAGGCTGATATTTTTTCGCATAGAGCCCGCGATCTATGTAGCTCCGCCTGTGGAACCTGCACCTCTGGATAGACTTTATGTAAATTGTTTTGACTAGCTTTGCTATATTTATGAGATCTCCCCATAGTTGGGGCTTTAGTAAAAAAATAGATAATTCCTAGTCAACAAGGGCTACGTCAATAAAATGTCCAGCTGGACGTACTGATTCATGAAAAGGGAAGTACACCATCAAAAAACACAAAGGAGGGGCTTACTTGATGACCGAAACAAAGTCTAGGGACTTGATTCAAAAGAACAATAGTAGGGGCTCAATTGTTAACTTGCAATAGTAAATGGGATATTTTGGTCATAATCACTATATTTAATATTCCATAGCTAGGTTGTTTACCAGACAAGCTAAGCCAAATTTTATAATTTTCAAACTCAAATTATTTACTCTTAGGTGAGCTCAAGCTGAAAATGAAAGCTTTTGTCTATCTTCGGTTAGGTTCATTCATTATCATTAATGAGCCAAAATTGATTTTAGTTTCAACTTCACTCCTTGAGTTTACTTTCGAGTCCAATTTCAATTAAACTTAACAACGCATGTATCATATGTTAGGCTAGGGCTGAATCTTCCCGTCAAATCCTCTAGGATTGCCCTATTGTAGCTGCCATGTGGCAACATATCCTTGGCGTGGATAAATGGTGGAGCATGTTGGCTGACGATTTTTCTTCCAAGTTTATTACAGGAATCTATCATCGTGTCAGGCCCTCGATTTCGATTTAACTTGCTAGCTTCTCTACTGGAAGAACTGTAATAAGGTCGTCTTTCATAATGTTGTATTTTACAGCGATCAGCTCCTCCTATGAATCCTTAGCAGGATCATCAGGGGTTGAGAGACAATGAAAGTGTAGTTAGATCTTCCATAAAGTCGACCCCACGAGAGAGGAAGTTTTGATTAGGTGGCAAGCATGGAAAAGAGAGAGTGTTACAATTAATACCAATGGATCAACTCTTCAACCTACAGCTAGCTAAGCTGGACTACGGCTGAGGGAATCATCCGAGATGGACAAGGAGCTATGCTTGGTGCTTTTGCTGGTAAGCTTGGTTTTTGTATGATCACTCAGGATAAACTACAAAGTGTGATGGTTTGAAGATGCCTTGGGAGAAGGATATGGGAAGGTGAATATGGGGCTTGATTCTTACTATGTGATTTGAAGCTAAATCTATTTGGTGATTCTCTTGATGATTTTTTAGACCCCTTTTGCATCCTTGAAGGTTAGCAACTTCTTATTTAAGACAAATTGGAAAGTGCATATTTTTTGTACCCTTTATGAATGCAATAGTGTCGTAGTTGCTTTTGCTCATCAAGGGCATTCTCTTTCTTTTGGATGTCATAATTAATACGAGTTATTAGGCTACTTTTATGATAGGTGTGGTTATTCATAGTTAGCAGGCCTATGGCCCAACTCCCGGCGGTAGATCATTCTTAGACGATCTAGTCCCTTCAAATGTTGGCAGTTCCTGTAGTGTTAGGGTTATCGCCAGATGAAGGTTTTTCTTCTCAACATGCCCATAGGTAGATAGTCATATAGATTGTGAGGCTCATTCTCCAAGTGGGAGGCCTTTCCCTCAGTCACGAACATACGGGCGACTGTATGTCAACCCCTGGGTAGACTGTGAATTAGACCGGAGCGATTTTCGGGCTCGAACCAGAATAGCCCACCACATGTCCATCTCTATATGATCCATTGCTTCTTATGGAATCTCCATGTGCTTATACAAGTCCCTAGATAGGATATTCATTGAGCTCCCTTGGTCGACCAACACCCGGTTCAACCCTACTTTTAATCAATGTCTTTACTTCCAAAATTAAAGCTTATTGGCTCGGCATTTCCCCATTCCGGCTCCATACTCTTTTCAGCCATGGATTTTGGAATAATGTTTTTCTCCTTGTCAAATACTCCCTATTTTGCCTCGCCAATTGTTCAACTCTAGCTGTCCATAGTAAACAATGAGTGATTGATATGAGAATCACTAATTTTGCAGTTGTGATCGCCTAGTCCTGACTAAATTTATTTACTTGGAGTCATATATAGAGTATAGTAGTGAGTTATGCGGGATGACCTAAGTGAGAGATGATTTGGGGAATAATGAATAGAATAGGAAACATACCTGTGAAATATTTCCCTTTCTGTAGAGTTTGTCCTCTATTATTACGGTAACCAGTAGGTGCTTGCTTATATAACCCATTTGGGCAAGGTCGTCGTGGCCCAATGTATGGCCTTAGATCTCCCTAAGTGATCTAGTCCCTTGGATAGTTGTGGTTTCTCTTATGGTTAGGGTTATCGTCTAACAAAGCTTGTTGTTCTAGTTATGCCCATTAGTCTTGGAAGCGGAGACCTCGAAGGCCATTATTCCTCAAGAAGAAAGTCTTTTTTCACGATTTATTGATTAGGGTGATTCTGAACTGAATATCATGTTAAACGACAGACCCAAACATAAATAGATCTCCGAATTGGTTTGGAATTGCCCATCGGAATTCACAACCCATAAAATATTATGATGGCAATGTCGCTATGGGTTGTGAATCCGTCTGGTGATTTAACGCTACAGACGAAGTGAATAGTTTATTGTCATAATCAATTCCTTAACTTTTATTCCATATATAAATTTCTCATTTTTGGATCCTTTACTCATAATGAATCGAGGATTTAATATTCCATAAATCAATTTTCTTAAATTAATTATGATAATTTTTATTAATTTAGTACTTAGACTATAACATTATGGTAATTGCTTAATTTATTAATCACCGAATTTAACATTTTAAAAACAAATTACCGTCTGCGTTGTTGGATTAGTCTCCAGTACGATTCACACGAACGGGTTGTTCGTCTCCGGTAAAATCCAAACGAACGGCGCCTGTTTGGACCTCGCCAGCAACGGGTCCAACCGGATTGGCCCTTCATTCGAGCATGTGAGGCGACAGATCCAGTGGCCGACGGTGGTTATATTTTGTTTTATTTATTTTAAGACTATGCAATTCTATGACGATAAATAGTGATTCTCATTTTAAAATGTAGTTCAGTCGGACACCTTTGTTACCGCTTTTTCAAGCCCCGAAGTAGTTGGCATGATATCAAATTTTATTCGTGAGAAAAAATAAAAAGGAAAGAACAATATATAGGGTTACATTTACTCCTTTTTCTTTCCAAAAGAGAAGACATCAGAGAGGGTAGGAAGCTTGATCTCGCCCTTGCTGGAAAGAGGAATGGTGAAAGTGCCCACTACTGGAAGATCAATAACAAGCCCCAACTCAAGTTCATAGTCGATGTCCCAATCCTTTGTTATGTCAGCAACCAAACTAACAAGTATGGTGTGCGGCACTTTCACTATCACGTTCAAATCCGTCTTCCCGTTGGCTTTCAGAGACCCTGGGTCTGGCACCGTCCCGTGCGCTATCACTCTGCACCCACCAGCAGTTCCATCGGTGTCAGGATTCTAACCAAAAGCTCTAAATGAAGGAACGGATTAAAAATTGATTACCTGCCGTTGCTTTTGAGGTTGTAGGAGATCTCGCTGATGGGGATAGGAGCTGGGTAAGGATTGTCTACAGAGACCCTAGCAACGTATTCGACGTGGTCGAGTCGGACACCGCTGAGATCAACGTCTGTAACTGTGGCTTCCGGGATAGGTATCCTGCCAACCGTCTCGGCCACCAAATTCTTCGCCTGGTCAAACAGATTCGCCATTGAATGGTTTCTTTCCAAATGGAGTTAATTAACTAGTATATGTAATGGATTGTGATGGGTGCAGGATGCCTGTTGCTTTATATAGAAAAAAGTCCGATTTTAGCTAGGGATATTCCTTCCTGAATTCGATCCATAAGCAATCTGGGCTTTTGACTACAACATGATCTTAGGGTCAAGATTAATTATTAATAAATTATTATGTTGTTTCAAATATTTTTTTTACTAGAACTCAGTTATTTTTTATCGTCGAACCACCGTTTCCGTTGACCGGACCATCATTTCCGATCACTAAAAAGTTTCCTGATCGATTTACTGGCGATTCCGACATCTGTTGACCAAAATGTTTGCATCCATGTGATTGTTGCCATCGACTCTACGGTTTTGGAAAATTTAATTTGTTCGGAAAAAAATTTCCGGCGACTGACAGTACAACTTTATACAGAGAGTTGTACTGATCATATAAATGTGTAAATTTATACAAACCCGTACACAAATGTATATAATACTTTTTAAAATGCGGTTGGTACCATACTTATTTATATGATTATAAAATGTAAAATTTCCACCTATATTTTTAACGGTTGGATTTAAAACATATTTTTTAAATCGCTAAGGTTTGTGCGGGTTTTCTGATGATAGTTACTTCAGATTCGGACTCTAGAAAAGGAGATCACAGTTAAGCAACGAATGATATCGTGGGCGGGTTCCTCCGCTTAATCAGATCTGCTTTATTATTTAAGAAATAAGAATACTGTATGTATGTAGTGTTTAAAAAGGAGTAATAAGGGTCATAATTACTTATTATTATTTCATTAAAACCTCGTGCTGCCCTTAATTGTAGTTTTAATGATGCAGCGCCGACAATGTATGCAAGTGGGACTCTGATAAGGAGGACATACGACGTTATTTTATTCTGGCTATTGTCAGCTAAGTTAGGCGCATGCAGCTTATGTTATGTATACTATTATTACCGCCATTTCACCTTCAAACAGTACCGTGGTCTTCTTGCACTCTTGCTAAGATGTATAGTCTTCTCACCTGTATATGACAACTTGAAGTTTCAACACATAAGTATAGACTTTTTTCTGTAAAATTTTTATTTATAAAAAACTCAAGTATATTAATATGATCGTTGTCAAGACTACCTCCATTTTAATTTACCTCTAAATTTCTATATAAAAATTTTAAAATATAATTTCCCATCAATAAATGTTGGTTACTTTAATTTTTTAAATCGAATGACATCAATATTGATTTTTTTAAAAAAACTATGTAAGTATTGCAAAGATATTTTGTGACATATCAACGGTCTTGGGAGGGGGGATTAAGTATTCGACATGATTTTAACGAAAATAATAAGTTTACAATTGTTGTTAATGTATTAATTTGGAGAATTTAATTTTAAGACACGTAAATATAATTTTTTTCAAACTCTATTTGCCATTTGCATATATTTATGTTATTATGTTCCATTTTATGAATGAATTTATTACAGTTATTATGCTACATTCATATATTTATGTTATTATGTTCTAGTTTTTTATGAATGAATTTAGTACTGTTTCAAATCCATCCAGTCTTTTATTTATAATTTTAATTATAAATATGTAGCTATTTATTATTTTATCTATGGGTATGCAATAACATAACAACTTCAATTCAAAATTCCTCAATATCATACGACCATCTAAACTAATTAATAAAAAGATCTAATAGGGGTTACTGTATCATATTATTCACGATGAATAGTGCGCTACAATAACACCCCTTAGCTTTTCTTGGTTGGATTAGTTTCCCACCCATCTCAACTCAACCCTTTTAATTCAAAGGGAAAATACACATTTACACCTCCATACCATGCAAAGTTTACATCTGCACTCCTGTACAATTTTTTAATCGATTGGACACCTATACTTTGACAAACATTTCAAACAGGCTGCCGTTAAGGTCTCCGTCCATTTTTCTGTTATATTGAATGAAGTGGCACGCCAAATAGACTTTCTTGCACACATGGATAGCTGAATGTGTGGGCTGTGTGCTGAATGGCAAATCGTCAACAGGTGTTGATGCTTTGATCTAACAATTATAGTATAGGGTGTCATAGTTCACTTTCGATGCTCCGTTTAGCCGCTGACAATTTGTCACTCAGCACACAGCCTACACATTCAGTTTTCCATGTGTGCAAGAAAGCCTATTTGGCATGCCATATCATTCAATATAACAGAGAAATGGACAAAGATCATAACAGGAGGCCTGTTTGAAATGTTTGTCAAAATATAAGGTGTCTGATCGGTTAAACTATTGTACAGAGTTTCGAATGTAAACTTTAAAGTATAAATATGTATTTTCTCTAATGTTAATTTTGTTCTTTTTCAACTTCATTCCTCCTCATCTAATTCTTTTTTCTTTCTTCCAATTTATTCATAACTGGTGTTTTCTTTTTTTTTTAAGACTTTGCTGTTTACTTTTTCTATTCTCTCCTTGATTTGATTCTTTTGTTTATAATTATTTATACAAGTTTCAAAATGTATATTTCTTTTATCACGGTAGTTTATTAATTTTTTCAAGTTAAATAACATTAGTTTTGATATATTTTATATTTGAGTTATGACATTATCAAAATTTTATAATGGTAATAGAATGATATAATTATAGGTTGTGACATGACTTTATTCCCAGAGATCCTGAGTTCGAAGTTAGGAAATGTGTTATCATTTCGACACCCCTATGATGGCATCACTGATCTTACCTGGTTTGACGGCCGACAGTCCTGATGTTTACCTGACGATGGAATCACTAAATGTTGTGCTTGTCAAAGAAGGTTCTTCGTACAAAATAAAAATAAATTAAAAATGATGACATAATGACATTTTACAGTAAAATGCACATATTATCATACTTTAACTCATCCTTATGAGTTATAGTTCTATCGGATAGCTTATTATCACCAACTCACTTACTCATTTCCTATGTTATAGACTTGTGGTTACTCATTCTAGTATATTTTGGATTTCAAATGTCCACTAGCCTCTTTTATATCCATAGTCGTCAAATACTTCCAAGTTAAAAACAATGTCTTTGGCATATTGTTATGTTTATGATTTTCAATTTACCATGATGTAAGTAGTGATACTGTTAATGCTCCTTACCAAAAGACACTGATCAAATGCCAATACGCTAAAAAAAATTATGGGTTTTCTTTTTCGTACCATTAGTTCCTCTATTGATCATTTGCCATAATTGATTAGAGTAAATGGAATATAAGTTATATGATTAACGTCTAGAGATATTAAAGTCAGAGGTAAATGGCAATCACCATATAACCTACGAGTGAATAGAGTCACACTAAAATATATGCGACATCTCCCGACCATCAACCTAGTCCAACATAAAATTGCAATGAATCAAATGAAATGCTAGGAGTTCCAGGACATAAGAATCAAGTAGCACCGGATATCTTCGTCCAACACTCTGCAATACCTCTCCCTCCCAATTCTAAATCACCACCCAACCCTCAACCCCATCCCCTCAAGCAGCTCTGCTATCGTACCATCCACATTGATTTTAAGTCATGGTGGAGGGGGATGGAACAACGTAGCCGGGCCAACCATCTAAGTAGACATCGTCTAGGCATTAGAGAAGAGAGGAGAAATGCCCAACTCCGTAACTTGGCATAGGAATTGGCGGAGGAGGACACGAGTTACAGTTATTGATGAGCTAAAAGAAAGGTTGCTAAGCAATCGCTAACTAAGAAGTGTCGTTTTGTCTCAAGGATGGTTCACTAGTTCCTACTCGACACTTTAGTTCACCGTTTAAGCCTTAAAGGTTCTCAAAACGTTTCTAAGGTTACTAACTCGATTCACTACAAGTACTAGTAAGCATGCAAACGAAAGTATCACTAAACAAGCGAGAAGAGAGAAGTAACAAGAGTACACAAAAGACCAGTTGTTAGATTTCAGGACTATTAGATGCTCAAATCACACAAACAAGATAGGTTATGCCAAAAGAATCTCCACTAGACACTTGTAGGAATCCATAGCAAGGTCATGCACATGGACTACCATCACTAGTTCACTTGATCAAGAAACCTAGCAATGAACACAAGATGCTCGACAAAATGTCTAGGTGTTCAGACAACCTTAAGAACCTCACAAACACTTGGCTAGGGTACTAAGTCACCATTTACACCCCAAACACTCCATCCCTCAATTGTGTCACCCAATTGATTTACATAAGAAATGCCCGCCAAGCGTTTGATGAAATATCCCTAAAGAAATCTTAGCACAACTGGTTGAATTGGGTCTGGCCACCTTATTTCAATCTTGGACTAACTTCTAGCACATGATAATGCAAAGGAAATGGTTGATTTGACCTAATTCAACCCATAGCACAATTAGGTTGAAAACACCAAAATCCAAGCACATCATTCATCATATAAGGCATCCAACGTGTCCAACCCCTCATAGTGATCAGGGGATCATCCTAGCATCCACATCAACACTAATCTAAGAACAAAAGGTCTAGTCTATCATGATGAAACTACAACAAGAAAAAGGGGTAGAAACACCATCCATGAGTTATAGGTAAAGAACTTGATGATGAAAGCTCCCTTGATCCTCAATCCATGTTCTAGCCTTCAATCAATCCAACTCAATCTCCAATTGATCTTCAATCTTATCTTTTAAGGTTGTGGGATGAGATAGTGGAGATGAGAGGTATTCGAATGTAATGTATTGTTATGAGTATCATGCCCCCTCTCTCCTCCAAAATGATGTGCGAGCAAGAGCTCATATGGCTCCGTCATCAATTAAAGAGTAGTAAGCCCCATATATTTGTTTCAGCGCTCATCGAATAATGCATGTCTTCTACGACCATGCACCATTCCTGTTTCAAACCAATATTAATAAAGTGCTTAATCAATGTGTATATTGTTTAATCAGTTGGAACTTATAAGGTCATGAAACGTTAGTAGGGGTGGGGACTTTGGGTAAAAAATTCATAGATTCTCAAGTTTATGGGGTTGAATGAATTCTTATTCTCTGAGGTGTAGAGTCCAACAAATGGGGTTCGAGGCTAAGTAATTGTTATATATAATATAACCATAAAAGTCGTAATTGTTATATGGGATAATGGCATTTTAACCCCCTATACTTTACCAAGTTAACACACAACCCCCATACTACAAAGTACTCATTTCACCCCTTTTTACTATGATCAACTTAAGAAGTAGTCCTTTCGTTATTATTCTTGTTAATTTGTCGTTAAATACTGACAAATCACTATGACACGTCAGCCTATATAACCATGTGTATAATGACTCATTATTTTAAATTTTCATTTATTTTACCAATCTTGAATCATTTAAAAAATAAGTGGTCAATCTCTTACCTTTCTGAATTTTCTTGCGATTCTTATCTCTTGTGTCTCACTTTCGCTATTCAAATTTTTGCCTTCCCACTCTTTTCCGCCAGCATTATTTCCGGCCGCCATGTTCATGGTTCCTTCAGTTTTATTGTTGTATGTTTCTGGAAGGGGTATGTTGTTGTTATTTTTTGGGGTAATTCGCCTGAAACTAGTTTGGGGGTTAGTGATAACTCACCGGAACAATTGAAAAGATGAATGATAAACCATTTAAATATTTAATAATTTAAAATAGTATAATAATTTAAAATAATAAATCATCATACACATCATGACTGCCTATGGTGATTTGTAAAAATTTAACGGTAGTTTAACAAAAATAGTGAAATAAGGGCTTATTTGTTAAATTGGTATAATAGAAGGGGTTAAAATGAGCAATTTATAGTATAGGGGGCTATGTGTTAATTTGGTAAAGTAGAGGGGTTAAAGTGTTATTTTCCCTTGTTATATATATCATAACTAACATTCAGATTGGTTAAAATTTTGTAGGGATACCTATGTAAACCATCCACCATTTCATAGGTATCAATACTACGCCTTTTGATAAATAATCAACACAAACAGAGCTCTATTCATCATATTCAAATCAAGCACCCTCAATCCCCCTTTCAGTTTTCTCCATTTTGACAAATAATTAGTCTTCAAAAACTAACAGTGTCATTGTGAATCTTCACAAATATTTTCTTTCACAATCCTTAAACAAATGATTCCTATGTGGCTGATTTGGCGAGCGGTCGTTGTTGTAGTTCCCCAAGGAGCTCTTGTGGTTCCACGACCGCACGAGCCGATGAAAAAATTCCAAGGCATGCGACAGCTGTAATAGTTCCCTGAATAGCTAATTTGGTGTGTGCAGATGTTGTAGTTCCCCGAGGAGATCTTGTGGTTCCACAACCGAACGAGCCGGTGAATAAATTCTAAGGTATGCGATGGCTGTACTTCCACGACCAGGTCTTGTGGTTGGACCATTGGAGCAAGTGGTGCAATAAGGGGCGCAGGTAGTTGCACCGCCTAAGGAGTGCAAGTTGCGACGACTCCCGGTGCCTCCCATTGTCGTTGCTTATAGTCCGTTAATTAAAAAAGGAATTATATTCAAAGTAGTCCCTCTATTATTATAAGTTAACATATGAACCCCTCTACTATGTTTCTTTCGATTCAAACCCCTAAATTTTACTCCGATTAACAATCAAGCCCCTTCCTGTCTTTTCTGGTCATCGGGGTCCGTTGTTTATGAGTCAACCCGTATATGGTGGTTTAACCAGTAAAGTCCCTTTACCTAAACCTAATCGACATAAAATTTTTAAGGGAGTTGCTTGCTCTCATGATCTTGGCGGCATGGTGATCGTGGGTACGGGAGAGAGATGTAGAAGAGGAAGATCCAGCAGAGTAGAGCTGCAACCGGAGCAAAGGGAAAGAGGGGGGCGGCATACCACTACGTTGGAGTGAGAGAAAACCCCTGTCAGCAGCGGCGTCGGCTTATAACCAAGAAGAAGGGGAGGAGCGGAGCAGCGGCGCTTGGAGAAGGTTATCGATGACGGAGAACGTCCAGGTAGTGACAATGACGATAATCGGGGTTTCCATGATTCTCGGAGGCTGCCGGAAACCCATGTCGGAATCTGGGTTGGCTCGCTAGCTGGAACTGGTTTCACTAGAGCTATAGGTTGCAGATGACGGACCAGATTGTAAATTCTGGAGATTTAGTGGCCTTCATGCAGCTCTGGAAAATTCTGGGGACAAAACCTCAAAGTTCTGAAAGATAAGTTGCCTCCGTGTAGTTTCTGTAAAGTTCACTTGTTGTTTTGTTTTTCTTGGAAACTTGAGTGACTGATCTGCAGTTTGGGATATTCGGGGACTGGTTTTGTAATTTTTCCGAATGGGCTTTAAATTACGATTCTACCCCTACAAGTTTTGGATTGTTGCAAATAAATAATTGAAGTATAACTCGATTGTTTGAGCTCCAAACGAGGCACTGTCAGAAGCCACGGATTTGTCGTAGCGAGGGGAGTTATATCAAGTCAGAATCTAGGGTTTCAGCTCTTCTTAGAAATGGGGGTTTATGTTTAGCTACTGCTTAGTCTATTGTAGAACTGTAACAAGATGGGGAATCCTTTGAAAGGACTCCTAATTTGATTTAACATGATGTGGAGCGAGGGCTTCGAGACTGTACTGTAGCATGCGATTTAGCGTACATAAGTTATAACAAGTTCGGGCTTGAAGCTCTCAACAGATAAATGGTGGCGGGTGATCCACTATTCATGATAGGACATGATAAGCCTAACTAAACTAGATCACGATATATGTTTCATTGGTCACCCAATCCCGGATTGCGCAATCCTTAGGAATATGAGTAACATGCTCATGACGTGTCTAGTATGCTTACAGATGCTGCTCACACGGAGATTCATGGTGGATTTATGGTATGATCCACTATGAGGCTATCCGCGCGATGTTAGGGGTGGCTGATGCTAGGTAGATGCATACAGGATCACAAGGTCACAAAACTAGAGTAGCGACTAGGAAGACTTCTATGTTCTATCCATGTATTCAGTACCAGTTTTACGTGATGATTAGTTAGCCAGTCATTGCTTAACACTGACCCCGTCAGATGTTCCTATTGTATTTGTGTGTACAGACACAAGTGCAGGAGGTGGAGGCGGGATGAGCTGGTCATAGTTTTGATATCACTTTATATATGTTTTGTTGTGGTTTAAAACTTTGGAGTTGTATGTCATCTTTTCATCTGTTGTATTTTGGGATTCGGGATCCTTGTCTTTCAGGATTTAAGATGTTTGATAAAGGTTTTTAGTTTAGTATTTAATGCTTGTTTTATCCATTTATTAGTAGTCGTGAGTCGAATTTGGTTTAAGTTGGAACCCGAGTAGGTTGCTTGATGAACTAATGGTTCAACCTGGTCTTTTAGGATGGGGTTCTACATGGGCTAAATGTATTGATAAGACGGTATGGAAAATATTTTTTTCCATTTACATGATTTCAAACTTATGATTTCATTCATCGCATAAAAAACTTATTTCTGAGTTTGCAGAGGTTTCTTTTTGTTTCTGCTAGGAAAAAATACTACATGTTGTCTTGGCTATAATAGTAATCCCTTTCATCAAAGTTCGATCTATGCAAGCGAATTAGATGATTTCTCGCAAAGATTATGTTTCAGGTTGAATTAGGTTTCTAATAGGAGAGGTTGAATCATCGGCATTGATTTGTGGGTCCGAGAGGAACATAAGTTGATACGTCTCTTTGGAAGAACCCTATATTATTCGTTAGCTCGAGATAGGAGCAAATCATTTAGACTTTTTGCATGTTTATCGTTGTGGCATTTCATCGAACACTTTTAAGCACAAGAGTGATCTAAGACTACCTTAGGAAATTTCCAAGCCATTATAACCTGAATAACTGAGATAACTTGTCGTTCATCCATGCATTGCTAGTTTTAGTGGATTCAAATCTGAGCAACCTTCATTCCTATTTGAAACTCAACCTCTTGAATATTTTTTCCTTTGATTTGCATTCTTAGACATTAATTGGTTACTTAAAAGATTCAAAAAAACCATCACAAACTGTTACTTAGTCTAGTTAGTTAATCAACTTGAGTAATAGAAGTAGGAAGACCCTAGGGAAATTCATAATCACACTAGAGCAATCTAGTGGGTATTTGATAGCTGGTGAAAATTCGTGCATCAAATTGGCGCCGTTGCCGATGATCTTTTCTATTTCTAGGAAAATTTTGATTGTTAGCTATTCCTTCATTCATCTTATCATATATATTTCCTCCCACGTGGTTTACCGGGGTTGTTTTTTTTTAGGTCCATTATGCTGGATTATAGCTAAGGGCATGCCTTGAAGAACAAGAAGTGGTTGATTATGAAGATGAATATGATATGTAAGTATCAGCTGAAGTAGTAGATGAAGTGGTGGAATAGTTACCTTTCTTTGAAGATAATCTAGCTGTCCAGGATGGCAAGTTATAAGAGTTTGAAAGGGAGGAATTACCTTTCCTAGAAGACAACCTAATTTTCTATGATGAGGAGTTAGAAAAATTTGAAGAAAAATATGATGAAGAGTTTGTGGAAGAGATGTGGGAAGATGAAGAGCCTCTTCATAATGACATTCAAGCTACCGTTGAGCATTCCATCATTTGGTGTCCCCCTCCTATTGTGGTCCCACTAAGAGAAACCGAGACCCTTCTTGATTCTTGTTTGATTATGAAGTACTTATGTCAGGAAACTTATAATGAGTGCTTCACACACAAGATTCGAGAGAACACTATTTCGGGACCAAACCTTCCTTCCCTAGAGGACTTCTTAAGCTACACTATCAAATCAGGGATAGTTGAGGATACAAGCGTCGATACACCATACTACCTCTTCCCTCCTCAATCAATGAAATTTAAGAAGAGAATGCCACTTTAAGGCATGAACTGGTGCTCATAACCACTTCATCGGCTTCTCCATCAATCTCTTAGGGTGCTACTTGGGAGTCAACACCAACCCTTGAAGAAAATAATGGAATTCAAGGAGGATCTAAGTTCGGCGGCTTAATCCAGGTATCATATATTCAAAGACATAAAAGAAAGAGCGCTTCTCGGGAGGCAACCCGACCATTGAGTCTTTTTTCATATTTTGAGTCTCGTGGTGTGTCTTGTGCCGAGTCTATCAAGTTTGGATGTTGAAGTTTGTTATGTTGTGAAATTGAACTTACTTAAATGAGATTAAGTCTATGATAGGACCATAGATCGAATATGTTATGATTTTCTTATTGATTTCCAAGTTAATTGTGCTCAACGACTCTTTGGTGTTCTCCACTTCTCAATATGGGGTTTTTAATGGATTAGCTCTTATAGGATTCATTTTTTCTGAAATTGCTTCGTTAAGACTTGTTATGTGATAAGCGCTTATCTTGCATGTCTTATTCCTACTTTGCATTTAGTTTGTTACTTTTCCTATATTGTGCTAATTAAGTGTGGAGTTCTCACCATGTCATAATTGTTGAGCACTTTGACTAGATTCTGGTTTGTGATTCATTATATTTTATGATTTTCCTATACCATAAAATTGTCAGATTGTTTCCATATCTGTCGTTTCACCAGGATTTCAGCTTTTCACTTCTAGAATTTGTGTTTATATTTTTTTGTTTTCTGTGGATTGATGTAGCAGATTGGCATTATCCTTTCTACTTTTGCTTCTTTCATTGCTCTGTGGCTGTATTACTCTTTCCACACCCCGATGAAGTTTCAATCTCACTTGCCGTCCGAATGGGGGCTTGGTCCTCGTCCAGACTCTACATTTGCTCACTATCATGATCTCCAAGTTAGTACCATATTTTCTGGCCCTATCTCACTTGCAAGAAAATCATCAGCGGAGGAACACGACGTATTCCTTTATTATACAGTATTTGATCATAGTATCAACATAAAAGTTATAGACAATCAAATTATCTTTCCAACACAGCTGACCTTGCTTCAGTTGGACTTCCGAGCGATGAGTTATGCTCAAAATACTAAATAGTGACGCTTTCTTCCCAAGTCGAATGCTTTGAGTTGTTCTGGCCTCCCTGTCATGTCTTGGTTCGTCTCTAAACGTCATATGACACCTAAAATATACCAAAAACATACCAAACATTATAATAAGTCCCCGAGGGGTAAGAGAACCAAACATGTACTCAAAACACTGAATTTGAATACATTTCGACACAAAAATATAGTTTATAACGAGAAAAGGTGTGTCAAAAATACAGTGCATCAACAATCTTTGATATGTTGTTTATATTAGTATATTTACCCATATTAGCCGACGTTCGGTAATCAGGTTTGATTCTCCCGTTATTTCTCTTGTTGCACTCTCACCAATCTTCGGTGCTCTTAATAATTCAATTATAATGTTTAGTGAAATCTCTTTTAAAATGACCCAAAATGTCAACAAATTTCGCCAAGGTTCCGATATAGATGTTTAGTCACATGGTATGAACTTTCAGACCAAAAATGTCCCGCCGGTACACGTAGGACTTTGTCCGCCCACGTGGAATTTTATTATTTCAATATTAATATGAAAAACTGTACACGTGGGTAATTTATAGTTTCAATCTTGACTGTTGATTCCACACCCAAAGATCTGGACCGTATGTGAAGATAAGGTGTTGGAGTAAATTCACCAACATTTCAACAGTCGTCGAAAAATATTAGGGTTCTTCAATTCATAAGAGAGATGATGAAACAATACAAAGTACACAAATATTAGGGTTCTTCTCATTATATCGTGTGGGTTTTACTCGATTTTGGCCGCCGGATATCTGGTCGGCCATCGATATCTTGATTTATGGGTTTTGGGTGTTTCAAGGTGGTTTCTAGGTTGGTGGATATATTAACGGCGGTGGGGTCTTCGACTTCAGATAAGGAATGTTGGGAATCGTGTGCCGGAATCTTCTACTCTTTTTTCAAAATGGACCAGACGACAAAAGGCAGTTCTGGGTCGTTGTGATCCTCCACTATTTTAACTTTACCCCTTTGTTGCCATGTGAATCCATATCGATCTTGGTAGGATCATATACAACTTCTAGGGTTTCATTTTGCCTTCATGTAACCATCTATTTGTTGTCGCCATGCAGGATGGGAGACAATGCAGAGTTTGTCATTCATTAAGGAGGTAGAATGTTACTGTCCTTAGACGGGCCTGACTATGAAGGAAGGTTTGTGATGGAAATGCACATTGATTGAGACTTCCTTAGCTACATAGATTTGGTTTCCATCGATACCGGAGAACTAGGGTACACTATTGTCAATAAGATTTGGTATATTGTTCCTGGATATACACTTGTTGATGGCATCAAACCTATCCTCGGAGATGCTGAGGTATTAGAGATGGGTGAAGCTTCTAGGAGAGGGGATTTGAACATATAAATGGAAGGAACTTCTAACCTAGAAGGAGTAGGGGACAATGACAAAATCAGTGAGGAAGAACATGCCTATGGGACCCGTGATCGTGAAGTTGATGTATCCAACATTGTTGCTGCTGAGGGGATCATTCATTTGATTGCCCATTTGGATCGAACTTCAGACCCAAAATTTTATGTTGCAATGGAGAATCTGGGATATTAGAGAAGAGGAAACCTCAGACCACTCATGACTCTGACGAAGATGAGGAGGTCCATTATGGATGGCATACAAAGTTTCCTCGAGATTCTGCTAAGGCTGGAAAAAAGCACAGGCTGACCCTAATCCTTTTGGATCCAGGCCCGAAGTTGGATCCCCATCTGGGGAGGGACAATAATGTTCCTGATACGGGTGGGTCGGATGCCGATGATGAATCGGAAGACAAAAGATATGAACCACCTAACAGTTCCCCAACGTCAAGTTATAGGGCATCTTCAGGTTCTGATCGTGACTGTCACGATAAAGTAGATGGAGAAGAGGTGTGCCCCCAGAAGGAGAGGCATACTATGATCCTAAATGTGATCACAACAAGCTTGTACTGAAGAAGAAGATGCGTTTTGTAAATGGTAATAAGTTTGATGATGCAATTTTTAACTACAGCTTTGTTTACGATGTAAGCATCAAATGGAAAAGGAGTAATTCATTTAGCAAGGAGGCGATGCTCAGCTAATCAGGGTTGCATGTGGCATTGTTATGCTAGCTAGTTCGGACGCAATGAAGTGTTCACAATCAAAGCATTAGGAGATTCCAACTCATGCCTACGTACAATGCATGTGAGGAGTGCCACAACAAGATGGATAGCGAAGCAATACTTGACCAATTTCAAGCTCATTCCAGGTATGGACACAAAAAAGTTAGCAGCTCAAATAAAGGTGACTCATGGACTTGAGGTCACTATTCGTGTTTGTTCCAATGCCAAAAATGAAGCTAGGAAGATGACAGAGGGCACCTTACACGGATCTTATGGACTTTTAAGGTCGTCTCTTCAACTTAAAAAATCATATCCCCAAGGAAATTTCATGATATGAGTTGAGCCAGTTCATGGAAAAGATTACTTTCTATTTCAGAGGATGTACACTGGTTTTCCATCCAGGTATGGAGAGTTAGAACACTGATTCATGGCACTGGTATATAACTCTACTTGTAGACGATTTAGGGTTATTTGACGGAACTGGATGGTCAATTATATATGATTAGCAGAAGGTTTGTCTTCCATGTCACATTTTACATACTATATAAAGAATGTTTTGTGTTGATTTCCTAAGACACTAGCTGTTATGTTTAATGCAGGGAATTGTGGAATGTCTTCAGACTTTACTTCCACTTGCTGAGCATCGTAAATGTGCCAGATATGTGTCTGCCAACTGGAAAATGAAGCATAAGTCTATTGCTAGTAGGAAAGCCTTTTGGAATTGTGTGTATGCTTCCAACGAAGTAGAGTTCAGCATTTACATGTCAACCTTACTGAGGTGAAGATCCTAGATGCTACACTGACTTTGGAAGTGTAAACCCCATAACCTTCACACATGCTTTCGTGCCTAGAGTCCCTATGAGTGATTCTGTTGAAAGCAACATCTGTGAAACATTTAATGGTTGCATTGTAAAATTGAGAGGCCTTAGAATTATAAACATGCTTTAGGGAATCCGCACATATATGATGAAACATTTAGTGGACAAGGTGGAAATATTTCAAAACACTAAGGAAAAGATTATATGTCCTAGAATAGCATCCAAAATTGCAAAGGGAAAGCTAGTTGCTAGACATTGTAAGGTCAGACAGACTTTGGAACTTGTAGCTGAATGATCTTGGTTACGTTGTCGATCTTGGAAAGTGTACATGCACTTGTGGATATTGGGACATTCCATGTATTCCTTGTGTTCATGCCATTTCTATATGTGGACACATATGAAAGGATGTGTATACATATACTACCAAGCACTTCACCTTACCGTATGCTCGCAAGGCGTATGGTTATGGTGGAATACCGGCATTACCTAGAGAGAAAGCTTGGGAAGCGGCAGCTAGTTTTGTGATCCAACCTCCACCTCATAGGATCCTACCAGGTAGACCAAAGAATTCTAGACATAAGGAGCCTCAAGAGCTGGAAGTAAGGCCAGCAAAGTGGGGTGGGTACAGTGCCAGGAAGAAAAGGGATTCGTATGCATTGTAGTAGATGTGGAATCGGAGGCCATAACACACGCAACTGTGAGAATAGAGGTATACCAAAGACTCATGAAGAAGGTGGATGCCCATGAGAACAAAGAGGAGAAGGTGTTGGGAGTAGGGTTGCAAGAAGAACAAGGGATAGGTCACAGGAAGTGGAAAGTAGGCTTGTCAAGCGAACTATTACATGTAGCAAATATGGCCTACCAGCACGTCGTCCTCTGGTACTGGAATGTGTACATATGTAAAGGGGAGAACATGAATTTGAGTTCATGTGTTAACTTCAATTTCTTTTGATGCAGTCTCTACACAATCCATGATCAACTAGGAGGAGGGATCTCATCACACTCATACAAGGACATGGAGCAGACATTGAGCCCCCAAACGGTGTAGTGTAAAAAAAACAAGAAGAACATATTCTTAGGAGCTCAAAGCCACTCCAGTCACAACTGTCAGAGTAGGAGAACAAGTACAGATCACCACCATTTTGTAACATCCATCAATGTGTTTTCATGGATGTTTATGTACTTATGTATTTTGGTATTGTCGATGTTGATGGATGTTTTAAGTAGTTATTCATTTTGGTCTTATGGATGCTTATGACTAGTTCAAGATGTTAAATAATAGTAGACTAGCAAGGATATTAGGCTACAGTATTGGATGTTAATCATTAAACACGTGACGAATATTATCTTGGTATTTGTACCAGGTACTGATAGTTAGGTCGTACCTATTTTGTTCAATCTGGCGTGAAACTAGATTAGAGCTTATGTTAATGTCAATGTGTTAACTATGGTATGAAACATGGAAATAAGACCAGAATAGGACATTTCATTGACAATACATTACCCTAAACAACCACACATTGCCAACAGTTAGTGAAAATATGGCAAAACAAAATATAACAACCCACATAATACCAAGGACAAGAGTCATTCATGCATATATGTATAGCTTTGGGTAGAAGTTTAGGGTGTTTTGCACATTTCTAGCTTTTATCTCGATTTAGTGTCTCGAACCCGTTCGGGGTCCTTTTGATGTCGTTTTGTAGTGTTTTTGCAAGATATCAGGTACATGAACATACCGAGACACTATTCGGAGCAATACATGCATGCATGGATGAGTTGGGACAGAGCGAGACGGGAAGAAATCACAAGGACTGCACACTGTCAAGATTGGGGCAATGGAAAAGTCAAAGTTGACGCTATGCACATCGCGCCAATATTGACCATTCTTAGCGCCAATGTTGACATCCCCTTCTGATCATCTTGAGTAAAATTTAGCTCTATGGCCATAGCGCTAATGTTGACACAAGGCCATAGCATGAATGTTGACATTCCGCAACTAAAAGGATTTGCCGGAAGACGTATTTAAAGCCCGTTTCCCCTAATTCAAAGACAGACTTACCTGGCGAATCAAGTTCTTCGAGAAGATCAGGCGAAATTAGGTTTTTCATAATTCTGTGTAAACCAAATTCCAATATCTTCCTCTTTTGATTTTGATTTGTCTATCAAGATTATAAGCGGCTAAAATTCTCTTGCTTAGATTAGATGAACACTAGGTTATTTCCTATGAATGAATGATTTGATATGTTTGACGATTTATGCGAGTTGTCTGGATTTTGTTGCATATTTGATTTCGTTTTCGATTTGTTCTTGCCTGATCAACTTGAATGAATCTCTATTAGATTTGTATTAGACTCGAAAGAGTTTTCATGTCTAGAACGCCAAAATCAAATAAGTGGGTTAGACGTTAACCATCATCCAGGAGCGAATGAACTAGTCTGTGGTGTGAGCAATTCTAAATCGGTAAATTGCCTAGCGGGTTTTAGATATTTGTCTCGAAAGAGCGGACTAGAATACTAGATAGGTGGCAAATTAGAAGACCCACAAGGGCGTGATTTGATTAGAGAAGAATTGTGACAGTGTAATGCATCTATCCTGTTTCGTTTAATTCGTGAAATTTTTTTGTCATTTATGAATTAGAATTGCCTAGGGGGATTTGACATCTAAGCTATTTCATCTTTGATTGTAAACCTTATATCGTGCAGTCTTGTAACCTGTTTACTTTAAACCAGTTTTCATATTTCTTTTGAACTGTTTGATTGATCTTCGTGGCACCTAAATAACACTACTTGTAATTTCCATTGATACTACTTACAAATTTGAGTAGGATACAAAAAGAGACCCTAGGAAAAATTCGACTCGGTTAATTCATTAACCGGATTATTTTTAATAACAAGTAAAATCTGTTCATCGGGAGGTTTATTGCGGGTTCTTCAAGCCTCCTCCAACCTTTTCCAGGGACTCCATCCTCCTGTGTAGACCTCTGGTAATCAGATTCCCAGACGAAGAAGCCACAATTAGAAGTCCTCCAGAGCGGGCACCGGAAGAATGCACACCCATGATTCTCTTCAGTGGTAGCCACCTATAGCACCACCTCCACATCGTGGGAACACTTCAATGAACTACAGGTAGTGGATACAGTACCTGACCTCCGGCCGCTCCTTTCATTATGAGAGGATAAGGATCCCATTGATTGAACTTTAGAAAGAAAAAGGACGAGAATGAGAATAAGGGATTTTTGACAATTGGGGTGGACACAACCAAGATTGAAATTAGGGTTTACTAATTAGGAAAGATGGGAAGAAGAAGAAGGCGACAGCAGAAAATTACTTTTTGCATAAAACTAGGGTTACTGTCCTTTAAATATGGAGAAGAAATCCCCTAAAATCCATCTATGTTCTTTTATTTTATGTTTCAAATTTATGTGGAAATTGATTATGGTCGTAATGTTGAGTCATGTAACGGTGTCAAGCCTAATTGGTAGGGATGACATCACTCAATTAACGGTGGGACATTTTTGGTCTGAAAGTTCATATCATGTGACGAAAAATCTATATCAAAATTGTGGTGACATTTCTTGGCGTATATCAAAACTTCGTGACATTTTGAGTCATTTTTCCTACATTTTTTTATATAGAGGTCTTTAGTTTAACATTCCTATACATCTTCTACCATATTTCTCTAATAGCAAGCTACTCTCTAAAACATACATTAAATGAAATACAAGGATTCTTCATAGCTTAAATATTAAGAATGTATGCTTAGGTTTATATGGGTCATTTTATAAGATGCCTATTAACCAGATTGTAATTCTGATATTTATAATAATTGATTGTTTAAGTGAAGTTGCTCTAGTGGTAGAGTACGTGTTTAGTGATTTTGAGGTTTAGGATTTGAATCTAAAATACCCATAAAATGGACACTAATGTTATATTTATTTTCTTTATTCTATCTTTTATATTAACCAAAAGTCTCGATCTACTCCAATAAAAAAAAACTTCAAACACATGTCTGTTGGCAATTTTTGTTTTCAGGTTCCATATTCCTCTTTTTCCTTCCATCTTTTTTTTTCTTTCTTTGAGTCTAGATTAAATTGGTGCACTATTTATAATTTTTTAACAATCAAAATAACCTAATTCAGAAAAAAGAAGTTATGAGACTAACATGTACTGAGACATCGCTCACCTAAAAAAAAAGTTCTCAGAAGAAAAAAATCTTGCAAGAGCTCACTGTCCAACCGAGGCTACCATCTCCATATCCTCCGATCTCAGTTGGTGATACAAGTACCTAAAAGTCCTATTATTTCTTTCAACCCAAATATAATAGAAAATATAATGAAAGAAAAGATTACAACATCTCACAAACCGGGAATCACACCCCCCGTTCAATCCTTTCTAAGCTGGCAAGAAATCACCATAAGAAATAAAAAAGGGAATGAACAAGGAAAGTCGTGATTTAATGACGGATCAGACCCACCCACAGCCGCACACATCACACAGCTGCACATCACACACACTGGTATAACTAGTTATGAGGGGAAATTTACAACTAGTTACAATTAATTTAGTTTTAATAACTAATTATAAGATTGACAGTGTAATTAATCATGTGTAAAAATAACTAGTTATATAAGAATAAATAGTTATGAATTATATAACAAGTTATCCAACAAAATAACTGGTTATAAAATAACTACACATTGTTCGGCTTGTTGGCCGAGTTGAGATTTTTTTCTTTTATTTTACTATTTACAAATTAAATAAATCAACTAATAATATTTTCTTACCCGACGCATAGACTGATTTGAATTTTTTTTCTCTTACTTCACTACTGATAACCTAAATAAATCAAGTGAAACGTAAATAATGTCAAAAAGTACGATAATTATTCAAAACTAAGAGTAATATTGAAATTTTGTGTCTAATATAACATCATGTTTTTTTATTCTATATGATGTACAAATTATTATTATTCTTATGATGTCAAGATATACTAAATCATTAATTCTTAACTTTTTCAATATGTGTGAACTTAGATAAATGTTAATAATATAATCAATTCATGTCATCAACAAAATCCACAATAAATTATGCATTGTTATAAAACTAAGTAAAGGGAAGACAACATAAAAGTAGAGGGAGAAATTTTCTTATTGATGTGTGTGAAATATACAAGAGTGAGCACTATTTATAGGCTCATGATACATAACCTCTAATGACTAAAATAACTACACTTGAATAGGAGATAATGGTATTGATTTCCATGGTTAATGTATAGGTTACACAATGGGCATTCGTGCACCATAATAACAATATTCATAACACTCCCCCTTGAATGACCATTGGATAAGAATATATATTATGTTCTTCGAGTACGCTATTGATACTACCTCGTTAAAAACCTTACAAGGAAAACCCAGTGGGAAAACCATGGTTAAGGGAAAAAGAGTGCAGTACGTATCAGTTGAGATCATTCAGTCACCAAACTCCAAATTTTTGGACTAGCTTCCCAACAATTGATGCAGAGAGAGCTTTGCTGAATAAATCAGCCAAGTTATCACTTAGGTGCACTTAGTTGACAAATATTTCAACTCATTGGAGTTTGTGTATAAAATGTATGTGTCACATAATCGATGGTCGTCCATAATTTGCATGACATCCTTTTGGATGACCATTAGATGAGAATATGCCTCATTAAAACCTTACGAGGAAAAGCTGATGGGATAAAAACCTAGTGAAGGAAAAGAAGTACATAATCATCACATTACTTTTCACCATTTTCTTGGAATTCATGTTGATCAATGTATTTTATGCATGATCTATAGGATCATGTATTTGAATGGTGATATGGTTTGATTAGTTTGTTTCACAAACTATCAAATAGTGTTCATGACTATATGAAGATCGATGACACTCGATATAGAGTCACATATAGTGATCTTTACCACCAATATGACACTTATGTTCATGATATATCTATATAACTTCTTATTGGATATTATTAGTATATCATGGATGATATTGGTAGTGGTAAGATTTATTCTTCCACATTTTTCATCTCGAACTCCTTAATTAAATTGATCTCGAAGAGATAAATGGCCCCTTAACAAGATGCATAATTCGCACAAGGCAATAAATAGCTACAAATAGAACTTTTTCCCCATAAGGGAAAGATCGAACCACTGATCATATGATTACAAGGTGATTAACCATTAGGCCACAATCATGTGGTAAACTCATTAATCATAATAATCTTTCTTTGAGTTATTCTTGAGGAATCTCAATAATATGTATGTCATCTATGTAAACAAGGAATGGTAACATCTAATGACGTTGAACAAAAAGAAACACATTTTAAATACAAATAAAATTAAGAAAATTGTTTTGGAAAGAATTTCGAACCGATAAAATGTAGCAAAGATTATTTTTTCGTCATTCAAAATTCAACTCAACAAGGAAAAGAAATCGAATTATATGCATAGAGAAATGTATGATATGTTAAATGGACCACTTCTCTCAAGCATTCAATCCATATGACGTCAATTGGATATAATTTGTTTACTTGAACTTGTATTGTTTGCTTATAGCAAAATAAATCCTCGAGGAAATTTCATATACACATGTGTATTCTTATTATGCAAACCATACATATATATTTCAAGGACATCCATTAGGGGCAAACTCTTTCTCTTCATAAATTGCCAGACTAGTCGAATAATAAAAAGTAGTTGCATCCACCACATGAGAATATGTTTTCTCATAATCAAAATATTATAGGTTTGTTGTACATAACTTTTCAAAATGAAATAAACACGAGATGGCTCATGACTTTCAAGACTCAAAATGAGATAAACATGTGTCTCATTTGCTTGACATCTTCATATATAAAGACTTTATGTCAAGTCTTGAAACTTTTCATTTCTCTTGGGAATTGGGTTTTGCCTCACTTCAAATTTTCAGTCAATCCTTTATTTGCATGCACTTTGGCTCATGATCCTCATAAAATATTATGATATTTAGCGTTGGATTATAAGTAATAATTTCATCGACGTTGACTTCAATACGGTTCCAGTACTTTCCATCCAAGATATAAATAATTGAGATATCTATATTCATATCTTTCAGGTACTTGAGACTCTTCTTGAGCACATTAATTGTTTCTCTTGGTGGCTTTGGGTAAATAATCTTAATCTCAATTTGACCATCTTGATATATAGCTCCATTCCACTTTTGAGGATTTTTTTTTGCTTTGGAACCGAGTGGTCTACCGCACTTTATGCGGGTTTTAGATTTATTTATGATGTCAGATTGCTCAATATCGACACTGGAGCATTTCGAGTTGGCACATGAGAGTTTTACTCTGGTCGGGTCACTAAAGTGTCTGGCAGATGATGAATTATAAAATTTTGAACTTCAAACTCATATTGCTTAGTGTGAGAATCGAAATGATATGATCATTCATCTAATCTCTTGGCCAACTTTTGTTTTCTCCCCCTAATGTTGGGAAGTTTGAATATAAACCTGCAAATGAGTCATCAAAATACTCCTGACAACGATATGATATTTTACCATCAATGAACTCCTAATGAAAATAATTTCTCAATCTTCATTGAGAACCCATCTTAATAAATGGTGGTGGAGTAATTCGGATGTGTATATCACATCCATATATCCATAGATGGGAAGTATAAGGTTTTGACCCAAAAACCAAATATAATGGAGGAATTTATAATAATTGCTTGGCGTAATGCGAAATTATGTTGTTCATGTAAATGACATATTCACAACAGTTAAAATCGAAAATATTTGTTCTCAATGACACATTTTCTTTATTGGATAGTCATGAAAATATACTAATAACAAAATGGTTGAGCTAGTAATCTCGCAAATTCTAGTTTGCTTTCATATAGACATGTGACCTTTTAGTTGATATATCAATTAAAATAATTGGTCCACATGTTGGGTGTATGGATCCACAAATATCACCCTTGTTTTTTTGTGTGTGTAAGATAAATTATATTACTTTAGTTGATGATTATCCAAACAATCAACTCTATTTAAGAATAAGCAACCTAAAATGAGTTATGCTTTGTTGAGGATTTCACTCAACAATGGGTAACGGAAAGGTGAAGAGGCTTTCTTAGAAATGAAACCTTGTTGACATAACAAAAAATAGTTCGTGTTTCCGGGAAGTAGGAGAGTCATAAGGACTACTTAAATCCCTATAACCTTAGGAATCATTTCTTTAGAATACCCAAGTTGAGACCTCCATACACAATAATGTTCACGAGAACCTACTCTTTATATTATAGAATCATAGGAATTGACCGTATAAGTTGCAATTCGCATTATGATTGAACCAGGATGGTCTAACCGGATATGCCAAATAAAATTTATAAGGACGAGTAAACTATTAGTTTACATGTAAATAATATATGTGTAGTACACGTATTGGATGATATAATTATTGATCCAATGATTTTTTGATCATATACCACATTATTTTTCATCCCTTGTGATCACTACATTATTGGAATAAGGATCTTGTTCATTGGTGAACAACACAAAAACTCTTCTAGAACAATATGTGATGTACTATCGATGAGATTTATATCACCGTATGTTGATTCCCATCATAGAACTCCTTTTTTCCTGAGAATGGTGCGTAGTTTAACTGATAAATAGACATAGTTCTCCATCATCAATGCCACCAACTAAAGGATCAATAATTCTTGCATAATCTTTGAACAGTCAACCAAAATGGTTATGATCTTTCAAATAATGTGTTCGTTATGGGAACAATGATCATATGTTGTTACTTGTGCTTTCAAGAATAATGTAACACATGTATTTGCATAATTACATTGAGGGCTAAATTAGCGTCATTTGGATATGATCATCAAAATAAAACTGATGCTTGTATCACCTTTCATGTGATTGAAATTTTCCATCATCAATGTAAAATACCCATTCGTGGAAAAAAAATGTATCTCTCAAATTTCTTTCTCATGACCAAAATAATAGTTATGTTCCTCCACAATAGCATACTTGCGGGATATATTTGTCACTTTGGGGACATATGATGATAACCGTTCACTTCATTGGAGTGAGTGTGACTCATTGGACCACATACATTAGAGACATATAAGTCAAAATATGTGTCTTTGATCTCTTGATACATTCAATCAGAGCACGCTTTATGAAAAATCGCCACGTTTGGTGATCACATTTTCCACCATTCAGTGAGATCCTGGTGAGTAAAGATCAAAGCTCTTACTTTGTCTTCATCAATGTTTGAGCATTAATTTTCATTGTATCTCCATGCTCTAATTTGAGCATCCAATCAAAAATAGAGGATCCTTCTAGCAGTATTAAGTGCCATAAACTCAATTTGTTAGATTAGGTAAAAACAAAAGAAATCAATATGAAAGAATGAATAAATCAATAGCTCGGTAGTAAAATATGAGTCAATCTAAAAACACTGTATCTCGTTGTGATATATATAAAACGTAAGCCAAGTTGACAAACACCAATCAAAAACACTAATGACCCAAAAAGAAAACACACTAATGAGCCAGGAGACAATTAAAACAATTTGAACATTTAGCCCTTTTTCGGCTGATAGTTATCAATAAAAAATGAGAATGCTGAAGATAAATGATAATAATTACCAAATTCATTTGCAGCCATCAATACAATGGCAAAAAAAATACCAATAACATAAACTAACGCCTGACCCATGAACTCAATAATATAGTATTCATAATTTTATGAAAATAAACAATATATCAAAATAGTAGCAAATATATAAGGGCGGAAAATTATATCTATATGAATAAAATATCCATTTATAAATGATAACACAATAGGTTTATATATTATACAAGAAAGGAATAATCAACGAGAGCATTAAAATATTATATCAAATTGTTAATAAAAGAACAATAGGTATATAAAAGCACCATCCAACATAAATGGTAAGAGTTTATACTAAAATATTATAAACATATTGTAACAGTGACGAATGCAAATAATATTAATAATTGATAAATAGAAAGATAAATATCAATATCAATAATAATATTATAACAGTGACGGAAGGAAATAGATACTTAACAAATAGTGTTGGTACAGTTACAATGAACACTATTATGGTTTCAGAAGCGTAACTGAATTTATGTTTTCAAAAGGAACATAAACACAAAGTATAAAATAGCAAGCAATAGATGCTAAAAAGTTGATGTCAAATACTAATAGAAAAGTTTGAGCAATCAAACAGAAAAAATCATGAGACTGAAATTGAATAAATAAGACAGATCACAGATAGATATTTGCCTACACATATAATGTAAACTTAATGAAGCAAGACACCATTGCTATATAAAATAGTATGCATGCTACAAAGAGATAAACAGAAACATTAACATAAAAAGGATATAGTGACTTTCATAATTCTTCAAAAAGGTAAAATATCGTGGTGATAACGTGTTATAAAACTAAGTAAAGGAAACATTATAAAACTAAGTAAAGGAAACACAACAAGAGAGTAGAGAGAGAAACAATCTTATTGATGTGTATGAAACATACAAGAGTGAGTACTATTTATAGGCTCATGATACATAACCCCTAATGACTAAAATAACTACACTTGAATAGGAGATAATGGTATTAATTTTCATGGTTAATGTATACGTTACACAATGGACATTCATGCACCATAATAACAATATTCATAACATGCATCAATATATATTATTTAGTTACTTTATAAGCCCGATGTTTCTTTAAATATTTTACTCAATAAATTGATAAAATTAAACATTATAACAAAATTTTATATTTAAAAGAATCATAAATATGCATCCATCAATGTATCATTCACTTGAAAAGCCAATATACCTTTAAATATTTAAATAAATCCAGAAAAAAGCACTTAATGCAACATTATATTGAAATAAAATATTCAAGTGCTTCAGCTTTGCTTATCGAGTGGAGATACATATCTCGAAGTTACTAATAAGTACATTACATATGAACTCTAGTTTTGATGCAGTGCCAGTCAACCAATGTCTTTGACATAAAAATAATAATTCGTCAAAACATATCACTACTATGCTAGTTTTAAAAGTCTTTGAAAAATTAAGATGACGGCCTTAGAATTATTTAAATTTGAATTTATATGTAAAAGATATTAATTAAATAAAAATTTAAGAAAAATTAAATAAGAAAGTTAAAAAAAAAATGAATTTATGTGAAGTTATTAAATTAATTTTTAAAAATTGAAGTGAAGTTACTAAATTATTTTGTAAGAATATAATGTGAAGTTACTAAATTATTTTTAAAAAGTTTATGTGAAGTTACTGAATTATTCTTTGAGACTGTATATATAATTGTTAGATTTATATGAAATAATAATTGGTTGTTGAATGCTGATTCTCATCCCATACACGTGTACTTTTGCAAATGTTTAGAAACTTTTCTCAGTGTATTTTTTATTTGGATCTTGAAATAATAAATTCAATATATAATTGTACTGCAATCTTTGTAAATTAAATATTATAACAGATTCGTTAGAGGTAATTGACGAAAATATAAACAGTGCATAAAAATACTATAATGACATACAGTATGAAAGCTAAATTATAATAGGACACGGTGTATTTATGCAAAATTATAGTAACATATGCCTTATTTTACTTGTCAACCCAATAACATTATATGCAAAATTATTGGCAAGTTTGAGGTAGGTACATATTAGTAACTTAAATGTATGTATGATCGATGAAAACTTAAGATAGATATAAATAGAAAAACGTAGTTATTACACAGTTAGAGGTAGTTATTGAGGGAATTCCGACGTAGTTATCACCTACTCAGATGTAGCTTTTAAGAACATAGGCACAACTATTAACAACTTTGTTGTAGATGTAGTTATTAAAAACTTAAAGGTAGTTATTAACAACTTAAACGGGTATTACAGATATATAAGGGGGAAAATATAGTAATTACTATGAGAAACTTTGACGTAGGTACTAGAAACTTATATGTACATATAGCCGTGTAAGGTAGATATAAGGGAGGATGCAATTATTATCGAGTTAAAACCAGTTATTGAGGGAATTCAAACATAGTTATTAACAATTTAGTGGTAGTTATTTAACAATTTTGATGTAGTTAGTAGCAATTTAGACGTAGTTATTAGCCATAAAAAAGTATGAAAATTGGACTTTGAATGAAGAAGTTAAGTTCGAATTAAGGTGGAAACAATTATTTTTATAAAACGTCAAAACAAAAATAATATTAGTCTCGTTAAATTGATATTTGAAACACGATTATTTTATATAAAAAACATAAAAATCAAACTTAAATTAAACAAATTATATATATTTTTAAAATAAGTAAGAAAAAGTATATCAAAATCGTTCCCGAAAAATATGAGCATTTAGTTTAAAAAAAATGAAAAACTGAGGATCTAACAATCTTAAATAAATTCAGCACAGCATACATTCTCCGTTCTCCTTTCTCATTAGTTACTTGGCCTACAAAATGCCTACAAGATACAAATTTTCCAAATTAAATAACCCTCGTTGTATATATCAACCTAGCTAGGGCTAAAGTAAACTTACGCAGCAATAAGCAATTGTACTCTGATCGGAGTAATTTAATTTTGAAAATGAAGAATGGTCACTCTTCCCTACCAAATTTGAACGTCGACAACGATAACTTTCACGGTCGCATCTTCCTCTCCTTCCTCCCCGATCACGACTTGACCGACGTTGGAACCCATCGTCTCAGATCCAATCGGATGAGGATTCAGATCGTAGTCCTCAATCCTTTTCCAGGTCCGATGGTGATGAAGATTGAGACTTGTGGAAAGTCTTCAGACTTTACTTCCACTTGCTGAGCACTGCAAATGTGCCATACATGTGTCTGCCAACTGGAAAATTAAGCATCCACATGTCAACCTTAAAGCGCCTAGAAGACTCAGGTGAAGCTCCTAGATGCTACACTGACTTTGGAAGTGTAAACCCCATAACCTTCACACATGCTTTCATCCCTAGAGTCCCTATGAGTGATTCTGTTTAGAGCAACATCTATGAAACATTTAATGGTTGCATCGTAAAATGGAGAGGCCTTAGAATTATAAACATGCTTGAGGGAATCCGCACATATATGATGAAACATTTAGTGGACAAGGTGGAAATATTTCAAAACACTAAGGAAAAGATTATATGTCCTAGAATAGCATCCAAAATTGCAAAGGGACAGCTAGTTGCTAGACATTGTGAGGTCAGACAGACTTTGGAACTTGTAGCTGAATGATCTTGGTTACGTTGTCGATCTTGGAAAGTGTACATTCACTTGTGGATATTGGGACGTTCCACGTATTCCTTGTGTGCATGCCATTTCTATATGTGGACACATATGAAAGGATGTGTATACATATACTACCAAGCACTTCACCTTACCATATGCTCGCAAGGCATATGGTTATGGTGGAATACCGGAATTACCTAGAGAGAAAGCTTGGGAAGCGGCAGCTGGTTCTGTGATCGAACCTTCACCTCATAGGATCCTACCAGGTAGACCAAAGAAGTCTAGACATAAGGAGCCTCAAGAGCTGGAAGTAAGGCCAACAAAAAGTGGGGTGTGTATAGTTCTAGGCAGAAAAGGGATTCATATGCATTGCAGTAGATGTGGAATCCGAGGCCATAACACACGCAATTGTGAGAATAGAGGTATACCAGAGACTCATGAAGAAGGTGGATGCCCAAGAGAACAAGGAGGAGAAGGTGTTGGGAGTAGGGCTGCAAGAAGAACAAGGGATAGGTCATAGGAAGTGGAAAGTAGGCTTGTCAAGCGAACTGTAACATGTAGCCAATATGGTAATAGAGGTCATAATTCATGCCACTGCCTACCAGCGTGTTTTCATCAGGTACTGGAATGTATACATATGTTTAAAATATCAAAAATACCCCTCCTGTCACAAATCCTGGAACTTATTTGCCTTGATTTTAAACTTCTCTCCTCCAGAAATCAACTGCAGGTGCAATGGATTTCTCAATTCGCGTGGCAATCGAGATAATTCTCCAAGAAATTAGCAGAAAAAAAGAGAAGCAATGTCAGAGATGGTGTCGCCTCCGCCAAATACGCCTTTACGTCTCTGGCATCACTCGATATCTGTCTTCGTATAGTGGTATGCGAAACCCAAGGCCCAACCCTGGACCAGTTGCTAAGTTTTCTCGGAGCCCGAAGTGGTAGATCTCAATTCCAAAGCTTCGGCGTCTATGGCAGCCTCGCGTCTAGCCGCACCACCGTCAGAAAGCGAGCAAGCGAAATCGTGTCTCACACCAACGCGGTTTGCGTAGATCGGAAATAATCGTTGAGAGAATCATTCAAGAAGGTGGTTACTGACGTCTACCGGGCTGGTATCGATGACACTGCAGATTTCGAATCCCATGTAGGGTATTTTTGGTTTCAGCTCCTGGTAATTTACGGAAAAGACCATTTTAATCGATGCAATTAACAAAACAGTCACTTAATTAAAGCTGTTTTAAGGTACAATAGCAATTTACGATTGCAAATTTGTAGTAGATATAGAAACTCTATTTTCATCATGACAACTGCTTTCGTTGTGTGCCGGCAACTTGAGTTCGAATCCAACAAACCTCACATATTAGAAACCGTCGTTTTATTCTTTTTCATTTCCCATCTCTAATAAGAAGTAGGGACATGTTTTGAAAATTCATGTTTCAATATTGTCTCTTTCACTATTTTCCTTCCTATCATTCGGTAAATAAAATTTTTAATTTGCAGCCTGAAAAAGCAGTCAATAAAATCAATGCATGGGCAGAGAAATCAACTAAAGGATGCATCAACAACATCGTCAGCTCTCAAGATATAAAATCTACAACAGTGTTAATTTTGGCCAACGCACTCTACTTCGAAGGTCTCTTCCCTCACACATCTTCTCTTCCTCTGGCACATCTGATGATATATTCCGGCTCCTCAACGGAACTGTAAAGTCACTGTCCCTTTCATGAACAACTACAAACTCAACCTACATTTTTCCAGCATTGATGATTTCAAGGTCCTCGAGCTTCCCTATAAGTTGTCAAATTCTCGAGCCTATAAAAAGTGCCCCAAATTCTCCATGTACATCTTCCTTCCCCGAAAGCCAAACGGGCTTCCTCAAATGCTACGCAAGTACTTTGGAGAGTTAAATCTTGGTAAGAAAATCTCACAAACACTTGGTAGGGTGGAGAAACAGTTGCTCAGAAAAGTGCATATCCCCAAGTGGAAATTCTCCCTCACGTGCCATCTTGCTAGGACGATGCATAAGTTGGGTCTCAAGCTGCCATTTGAGTTCAGTGAGGATTTTCACAAGATGTTTGAGACAATGACGATACCACTGATTGTTGTTTCTCATGTAATTCAAAGTGCTTTTATTTAGGTGGATGAGAAAGGTACAAAGGCTGCAGCTGTCACCATAGTGGATTGTGAATTATGGATGTGTAACTCACCAAAACAACCGATAGATGATTTTATTGCAGACCATCCTTTCATATTTTTGATAATGGAAAAATGAAGCAAGTCTGTAATTTTCGCTGGATCGGTAGTCAATCCTTCGCAATGATGAGAAGTATGTATGCTAGATTGGTTACTAGCCTACCAGCGCCATTAAATTGGTCGAAGCGTCCGATCTCTAGTTTACATTTCTAGGTTTTACACCAATCTTAGATTATTTTGTTTTTATGTTATGCTCATAATTACCAATTGTACTATGGTTTGGGTGGATCATAAATACTTATTGAGTGAATCATTTAAGAAGGTGGTTACTAATGTCTAGCAGGGACACTGCCAATATGGAATCCCAGATAGAGTTCTTTGCCACTTTAATCAATGCAATTAACAAAATAGTCACCTAGTTTAAGCTTTTAATGTACAGTACTAGTAGATTATGATTGCAAATTTGCAGTAGATATAGAAACCGTATTTTCATCGCCATGGTCTTAGTTTCTGTTACAACCAAAGGATTTATGAAGTCCATCAGTTAATCAATTTCACATTGTTGATAATTGAATATTGCAAAATATATTTTGAAATTAAAAAAGAATTTTTTTCGAGGTAGATTAGTTAATCAATTTTAACAGTTAACTTTTTAATTCTCTAAATAATACAGGGGCGGACTAGGAGTAAACTTTCAACATAATTGAAAACTCCATAGACATGAAGCGCAAGTTGATATATCAAGATGGTGAATTTGGTTCTTCTTGGTGTCGAACAAGCATAGAACATTTTTTTCTCGTTGCATTATAAGTTGAAGGTGCCCATTCCAATTCCAATAATCATCAACAACAGCCGGGCCATCAAAGCAGCCATACCTGCAAAACAACTCCCAAATGCTACCTTTCACATTTTCCCCGTTTTCATTCATCAGTAAAACCTCAAACTGATGATCATCCTTCATGCTGTAATTTTTGAACCAGGAAAGCATTATTGGTTGATTGGGCAAGGAAAAATCGATCCTCCAAAATGAATCCCTAGTGATATCAAATGCCAAAACAAAAGAATCTCCATTGCTGGAAGATCCCGCCCAATACAAATGATTGTTTCCGCGACGGGATGGGCGTAGTATGCAGCAGGGAATGCATTAAGATCTACATTCAGTACCTTCCAAGACCAAGTCTTCCATGAAAACACTACATCTTTCACTTTCAAGTTTTCCCATATCACGTGATCATCATTCCCCCACTGTCTGTCGTAAAAGCTCACGAACTTTACGAACTTATAGTCAGTAGCAATGACATCAAACCCGAACCCAAAGTTCTCGCAGATGGAAAACCTTCTTGTGATTAGGTCAGAGAATGGGGATCTAAGATCCAAATCGGGTACCCATCCAAATTCATTGGTAGCCGGATTCCACAACGCGAACTTGGCAGTTGGGTTGAATTGCATGTATAGGATTAGCAAGCCGTTACAGGAACCCACAATTGAGTATGGTGACTTGACGGGTACGACCAAATTCCGATTGATGGTTGGGAAGTAGTTGATGTTGTTTGTTTGAATAGCCGACATTATCAGCTCACCATCATCGTTGTTATTGGTTTGGATAGTCGACATTATCAACTCATCATCATCGTCATTGTTGTTGGTTTGGATAGCCAACATTATCAGCTCATCATCATCATCATCCTGAAGAGTAAAGCCGTGGTAGATGATGATGTTGGGGGAGGATGAAGATGATAAGCGTAGGTGGGTGGCCGTGAAATGAGGAGTTGTTAAGAGACTAGTGCACCAATGTTTGGAAACAGACTTCTATCGCAATATTGATTTTTACTGGTAACCGAGTGAATATGTCGATCACCATGTCCTCTCGAAGTGATTTCATTTGGTTGGGATTGTTTGCTTTCATTTCATTTGTATTGTTGGTGGTAATTAGCTAGCTACTATTTATATCATTGCTTATGCGTTGGGATTCATTTAGACTTAGCTTAGAATCTTTTCTTCTTTGTAGAAAAACAAAGAAACCCGTGCACCTAAATGAAATCCGGGTGGTCATTGCAGCTGGGCGGTAGATTAAGACGTAGTCTTTATGAGGGAAATTTTTTTTTAGGCAATATTTAATCTGAAATTATATATATAATCAACTCAAAACCTTAGTTTCGTAAAATGGTCATAGAGGCCACTTACAACACGCGTTGTAGGTGGCCTTTAACGGCTAGTTTCTAACTCTCTACATAAACTGTGCATTTTGTGGTGTAAGAACTCACCCATTGTACCAATTTCTTTACTCCTCACTCCCTCCTACACTTCGTCAAAATGTCTTCAAGCAAGTCCAACGAGAATGTTATGAACAAGTTTCACTGCCCTGACGAGTCAAAGAATTTCTTCACCTAGTTCGGAGAAGAAGTGAAATGCGATTGCGAATTTCGTGCACCAAGACTGATGACGTTGAAGTTCAAGAAATACTTGAATTGTCATTTCTATAAGTGTAGGTTCGAGAAGAAGTTGGAGATGGTGTTGGCTGAGAACTAGGTGAGGCTCGAGATGCGAGCTACAATAGAGGGGAAGCTTGCTGAGAAAGATGCTGAGATTGAAGCTCTTTGTGCTGAGATTGCACATGATCGTTCCGAATGGCAACGTGAGAGGATACGCATCATACAGTCAAAGGATAGCTACATCGAGGCAATCACTGAAGACTTGAAGGATGCAAATACGAAGCTTAGAAGGTTTAGGGTGGTGTAATATTTATGTACCTGTTATGAAATGTTGAACGAAAGAATTGATCATTTTTAATAAATCGGTTGTGTTTCGAATTGTTCTAGGTAATGAAATAATGTTTATCCGAAATGTCAAAAGCTGAGTAACTGATAATTTTCTGGTCAAAAGTTGATAAAGCTGTCCGAATCCTGCCGAAAGCTGTATGCTTCGGTCAAAATATGCTAAAGCTGTCTGAAAGGTGCATACAACTGTAATTTTTTAGCCGAAAGCTGTATAGCATGTGGTCAAAAGCTGCCATTGTTGCCTAAAGCTGCTACCAGCTGTAAATGTAATGGGGAATCTTATAGATGATTGGAGGGAATATGCCGGTAGAGGGAATATGTTGTGGCATATCCTGTTGTAATAATACCCTCTCCCATCTATTTAAGCACATACCTCCATTGCTCACAACTCACAAATTCTAAGCACCATTTTATAACTCATTCTGTCTACTTTGCTTCTCCTCTCTATCCTTCTGCATAGAAAATGGTCGAGTTCGCCTTCATTCTTTCGATGGGGGGAATCTCTTTTACTCAAACATCATAGTTGAGTATGCCAGTGGTCACTCTCGAAGAGTGAAGAGAAGTTCAACCCCAACCTTCTCCCGAGCCACTCCTGTTTTCCTGAACAAAATGAAGATCCCAACAGAGGCCATCCTCCGAACCATGTACTATCATCAACCTATGGTGGCTAGCGATACTATTGCTGGGTACTGTCTCCGGTCGTGCACTGATGAAGCGTCTTGGGGAGCCATCTACTACATGGTAAATACCTTCCCCATGTGCAATAATCTGGAGCTGTATTTCGAGTTCAAAGGTCCAATCAACGGAGTTTATGGCTCATTTTGTTAATACTCAATGACTGGGTACTTCAAACATTCTGGTTCACAGAACGTTGACGGTTTCTCACAGTGCAGCGTACAACTCACCGTTGATGCCATGGATGAAGACAATGTTGACGACAACCCTAAGTACGATCCAGGTAACAACAATGGGGAAGGGGAAGATGACCAGGCCTCGAGTGAGGATGACAACGATACGCTGATTGGTCCTCTCCATTCAGAGGGGGAGGATGCTAATGTTATAATCGGTGCGAGCAATGCAACATCTTCTCGTTCCCCACCACGGGATTATACTCTGCCTGAGTTGTACACAACGTTGGTGATAACATCGATCAGATGATGACGGTGGACCACTACGAGGGTGGCCCTGAGATTCTGGATTTCGACCCCACCCGTCAACATTTCTACATCGGCCAACGGTTTACACGAAGAAGGAGGAAAGTCTTGCTATCAAACATTGGGTCTTGCATAACAATCAAGTCTTGGCGACGTCTCGTTCAAAGACTTGGGATCTGGAGGTCAGGTGTTATTCGTACAAAACGAACAATTGCCCATGGAGTTATGCGTCACCAACAGCGCAGACGACGAGTTCTGGACGATTCGATAGTGGAATCCACATCACACATGTGACAGAAGCGAGCACAACGTAGAATTTACCCAACTAAATGTGAATGTCATCGCAGATGCGGTGATGCACCTTGTCCGGTCAAGGCAACACTTTCGGATCCATGTGATCCGAGATGAGATTTCACACCTTTTCCAACTCAGATCTCGTACAAAAGGCGTGGTACGGGAAATAGGGAGCCATGGAGATTACCTATGGAAATTGGGAGGAGTCTTACAACAAGCTTCAAGATTTCTTCAACGAAGTGTAGAGTCGTAACCCTGACATCCAAGTCAAGTTCCACTTTGATGACTTAATCGGTAGTGTTGATGTTCAAAGGAAGTTTCGTTCTGTATTCTGGAGCTTCCGGCCGTGCATTAATGGGTTCCGACATTGTCCACCTGTCCTATTTGTTGACGGCACCTTCCTCACCAGGAAATATAGTGGCACCCTGTTGATGGCTAGTTCATTTGATGACAACCATAATATTTTGACGGTCGCCTTTGCCATCATCGACAAAGAGAGCATCGACACCTGGGTGTGGTTCCTTCGTTGCATCCAAGAGCTAGTGACATATAGGAAAACGTATGCGTCATCTCGGATCATCATGTCAGACTTAGAGCTACGATAGACCAAATTGGTGGGGGGTGGGTTTGGAGGTGGTGAAGCCGACACTAAGAAAGCAACTACAACAGCCATGTGAAGGACCCCATGATGAAGGCACGACTGAAGTCCATAGCTAAACTTCCCCTCACACTTGCTGCATTTATCTAAACTCCTTTTGTGATTTTCTTAGGCTGTGTGTTACAGTCCATGAAGGGTCATAGAGGAGGATCAACACCAAGCTTACTGGTTTCCTTGCCGTCGATGCCAATCTGGGCCTCAATAAGACAAACTGGGTCCTCCAAGACCAAGAAAAGTGGAGAAAATGTGTTGATGCCGAGCTGGGGGCATGTGCCATGAAATAATGACAACAAACATGGCTGAGAGTATTAATGGAGCATTCAAAGGTATCAGGTCACTACCGATATGTGTTTTGGCTAGCTTAATGTTTTACAGGTATGTGGTTAAGGCTTTCGATGTGTCTTCCAATGTAACTTCATCATGCGTTCTTATAGTAGTTGTGCTTGTTTGGTAGGCTTATTAGATTTTTTGATGAACAACGCAACAAATACATGGCATACATCCGTACAAATGAATATTGGACTGAGAGGTTGCGTGGGTCTGGTGTCAACGGACAGACTCACACGGTGTGAGTATTCGATCGCACGGCGGGCGAGTATGATGTGGTTAATGCATACAACAACATAAACGGATCTGGAAACCACATATACATGGTCTACCTAGATCACACAAACATGGCTGGTTCATGTTCTTGTGGCATCTTTCCGCAATCGAAGATTTCGTGTAGCCATGCTTATGCGGTGTGCAATGCGGTCAACCTCAACCCGTACCACTTCGTGCATCCCATGTTCAAGCTGTCCCCAATAGCCAAGATATATGTTTTTAGTTTATGCCCTATTGATGGGCCGGAGGACTGGGCTCAACATGGTGGAACTGAGATCATCCCGAACCGCATTCTTCTCCGTGTCCAGAGGAGGCAAGGCATGCTAGAATACACAACAAAACGGATTGGGCTAAAGACATAGAGCTGCATTGCAGTGCTTGTAACCAAGATGGGCATAGGCGAGGCCAATGTCTAACTGTCCCGACATCACGGTGTTGAATCTGCACTGTCACGGCAGGGGACCCACTAGAAGACAAAGAAAGCATAAACATGAATAAAATACTAAGATGAAACTACTAGAAAGAAATGGAAGGACGCACGAGCACTTACCATGAACGGGGTGCCCTCATTGAAAAGTTGTTTGTACTCTGGAATCAACAGGCCTCGAGTCTTCTCGTGCATCCAGGCCTTCCATCGATACAAGCGGGTGTTGGGAATAAGTCTCGACGCATCTGGACCTCCAAGCCTGTCCTCGTGCAATCGTTGTGCTATGGTCGGGAACCTCTCTAATGCCCAAGCTATAAAGAGCACTGTCCAACCACCGATGTCACCGGTCCCCTTCATAGCAGAAGACGCCAACCTAAACGATGAACGGTTGAGCTCCTCGTAGAGCCGCGTAAGAACAGTTGCCCCCCAAGCAAACAGTCTCTCCTCTAGCAACACCAGCAGGTATGATTGGTGGACATAAGAGGCCGACCTATCCATGTACAAGAACCCCCCAATGCACGCCAGCATGTAAGCCCGTGCGTATTATCCCAACGTACGATCGTCAACAGCGAGAATGCACTCCGGCCTCCTGAATGTCGAGTGCAACTACCCAATCCGCAATCTTCCATCCTGTAAGACGTCCTTTGCCATTGGCCCCGCTCAACAAACCTCCTCTACCAAGTCTAGCATCTGCGGCCCAGAACGCTCAAGAGGGTGGCAGATCGCATCACCATCGACTGGAAAATCGGTCAACATCGCCACATCCTCCAGAATCAACGTGCACTCCGCATGGTACATGTGGAAAGTGTTCCTCTCCGGCCTCCACCTCTCCCCAGCGTCGTCACAAGATGCGGATCCGGTGAGTGGGTCGAAAGATCAACAATCGGTAGGAGTCCGACAGCCTCTAAGAAAAGGCGGAAGTGGGGATGGTATGGGGGTATGTGAGACGTCCTACGGCACGCGAGGATAATGCTAGGTTCCTATATGGTGTATTGTAGGGAATGATTATTAGTATCTAACATGGCTAAGTAAGTACCTAATATACTACTAATATTTTCTAACATTAGGGATAAACACACTAATTCTTTCTAACATTAGGCATAAGCGAGTATTAATGTTCTCTAACATTAGGCATCCTAAAACCCTAATATTGTTAATACTATACAATATTATCTAACACTAGGCTGTTATTAATATTCTCTAAGAATTATTCGAAAATTTCACCGGCTCGATGACGGTTGCGCTCGCCCAAAGTAGTTCTCCATCGATCACCTCGGGGTCGACACACGGAGGTGTTAGTCCATACAAGTAATCCATCCTACAACAACAACAAAAATATTAGTAGGCTACAAATTGAAAAAATTACTAAAAAATGACTAATATTACCGGTTAGTTGGTTGTTGAACAAGAATGTATTTGTCGGTATCGAAAAACCAAAGAAGGAAGTGAATATGATTAGTGAATGTGTGAAAAATGAAAAGGAGAGCGGGTATTTATAGGAGCAGTAAGAGGCATCCTGCAACGCGCGGCGCGCCCTAGGACGCATGGCGCATCCTAGGGCGCGCGGCGCGTTGGAGGATGCCTCCAACGGCTATTTTTCTAACGACCGTTACTTATGTAGCCGTTAGAGGAATACTCCAACGCGTCGTGCGTCCTAGGATGCACCGCGCGTATGAGGACGCGCCGCACGTTATAATTGCCCGTTATTGCCATTTTACGTAATTAAAATTTTGAATTAATTATCTACGTAATTTTTAATTAAATATTGCCTAAAAATTTCCATCTTTATCACTTATGTCTGAGTCTAAGGCATATATTATACATGGTCCAATTTAGACCATTCTACGGTCTCTAGTTTTATTGAATATTTCTTATTTATTAAATGATAAAACAACTCTATAGTCTAATAATTATTGCCGAATTGATCGGGTATCTTATTATGAGTTGGAATTTGACTAAAGGGTATTTTCTCTCGTATTAAAAACAAAACTGACATCATAATACCAAACAATTATAAAATTATTGTTTGACGTTTAAATTAGCACACAAATTTCATTTAATATATATTGTCACAAATGTATCGTTTAACCATTTATTGTTAATTCAATTGGTTGCGTTCCACTCCTTTCCTTCTTTTCTACCATAAAGAAGTAATTTTTACATTTCATATTTGTATTTGAAATTTGCATTTGCAATTTAGTATTTGGAAGAGATATGAGTTTTACATTTGATTTTAAATCAAATAAAGTTACATTGGACTTTAATTCCTTTGCTATTTTATATAATTCAGTGAGCTTTTAGTTTTGCTATTTTATATAATTGTGTGTTATTTGATAAATGAGTGTATGTATTACATTTAAAATATATAAAAAATAATTTAGTATCCGAATACATGATTGTAATTTAAAAGAAATCAAATTTATTCATTTTAAATATATGAATTTTAAATTTCAAATGGAAATATATCTACCCAAAAACACTAATCCACTTCTAACCTGTTAATTGAAGGGTAAGCGTTATAAAGCAATTATGCCCTCTAACGGATATGGTAAGTCATCTGGATATTGATAAGGTCTTTTGGTTCGATCTTGCCAATGGTACTTTGAGGATAATATTTCCTGGCCCCCATAGTGCCAACGTAGCTCCACCAATGTCATCCTTCATACTTTCTCACTTATACTAGCTGAGTATTTTTATATTAACTACAAATAGTTCGTGTTATTCTACGAAATTTTTTATGGTTAAGGTATGATGAAGATTTGCAAAATATTTATGTATTATAAAATTATGAAAGAATAGTATAGTGGACATAAGAGACGTCGATCAAATCCGGCCGTTCGTAGGAGAATAGTGCAATGAACAGTAAATATATAGGTAGGTTAAAGATTTATAAATCGTCATCTCAATTGGAGAACTGGGTCTCCTAAACGCCAAAAATATAAAGGGCAAGCAAGTGGGTCAACTAAAAGTTTGTGAATTGTACGTTACCTTTATTAGAGAGTTATGTCTCCCAAATACAAAAAAGGACATCAATCATCACCTTAATTGGAGAACTAGGTCTCTCAAAAGTAAAAAAAGGACAACTTTCGATTTGGGGCAGTCAGACCCAAAACAACAAGGGGCACAAAATATAATATACACAGAATAAAAGCACAAAATAATAAAATTGAGAGGGGTATTTCACTTTTTCGGTGAGTCTCCTATGACTTTTCAGACAAATTTATAACCGGTTATATTTTCTAAATTATAACCGATTGTATTTTTATAACGGGGTATAATCATGACCAGTTATTAAAAAATATAACCAGTTATATTTTACATATAACTAGTTATAAAATATAATCGGTTATATTTTAATTATAGTCAGTTATATTTTTTTAATAACTAGTTATATTTCATAATAACCAGTTACAATTACTAATTATAACCCTTTAAATAAATTAGTTATAAAAATATCTGGTTGTAATCATAACAATTTATCAAAAATATAACTAATTATATGTTTAAATATAATTTATTATAAATTATAATGATTATAATAATATTTGTAACGGATTATATACATAATATAACCGATTATAACAGAAAAAAATTGGATGACTAATTAGTAATAACTTTTATATGAATTAACTCATTTTGAATCTCCTAAAGTTTTTGTGGCTATTTTGCAGCTTCCTTTTATCTCAAATTCAGTCCTTAACTTTTGAATCTTTGCAAAACAACCCAACCGGATCTAGAAGCATCGGAATCCTTAATCTTCTCTTGGTCCGACGGATCAAGATGAAGATTCGGAGCTTCTTCCTCTCGCGGTTGTTGAACAAGCTAAATTTTGAGATTCTTCCTTTCATCACCTCCAACCAAGAAGCGTTGATTCTCCAACGATTTTGCGTCGGTGGAAACTGCTCGTCTTCAATTGCTAGCATGTTGAGGATTTGATTTGAGGAAACCGAGGAGGCGTTGGCGCATACGAGCTGAAGAAGCAAATCTTGAGTCTGGAATCTTTTCTCGAGCTCGAACGAACCAGAGCAAAATGTCGAGGAACTGTCGGTGGTCAGCGATGGCGGTGAAGAAGCAGCGGAGGCAGGTGGAAGTCAATGGCAGCGGCGCTCAATAACGATGGTGTGGAGGAAAGAGGAAACTCCATAAAACTCTAACAAGAATTGAAATAACAAAATTTACCCTTCCTGCCACAAATCTTGGAATTCCTAAAACTATTTTACCTGGATTTAAAACTGTTCATTGCATGTCTTGCCTTAACAACTAATTTGTAACGTCCATACTAGGCCTCCATTCTTCCATTTCATTCCACACAATAACAAACTCAATACTCTTCTCTTCTCTCAATACTCACAAATCTGAGCTTCCTCTCCGTTGTTAATCCAATCCTACGAGATTCTCACATTTTCAAATCACTTAGATCATCTACATTGTAAAATTCATTTAGCAATTTCTAATTGTGTTCATATTGCCACATAGCAACTTTAACCATTAACTCGGCAAGCAATTTTTAATCATCTCCATCCCTATAATTTTTTAACAATGTTTTTTAAATAATATTTTCCACCTATGATTATGCATCATCCTTAATATATGTTTTGTTCATAAATATTTCTTTTGAAAAATGTATCAATTAACTTATGTGGCATTACTAATTGACTTTCTAAATTAGCAAAATTAGTAAATGAGATGCCCTCATTTCAACAATTATTAGAATTTAAAAATAGAGATGCCCTCAGCTAATAAGTAAATTTCACTTCATTAGTTTAATTTTATTTATCATCTTACTAACATTATTATATTGCGATTAATATGTAGGTACAGATTACACTTTTAGAGATACACACATCGTTACACTTTGGAACGATCGGACAGGCACCGGATAATTAATTTTGTCGATCGTCTTTATCTTCTTTATAATTTCTAACCTAATCTGCAAGCAACAACATTAATCATAGGAAATTTAGCACTATCTTTGCTCTTTGGTCATCACACTTAAGAACGTGACATTAATTCCTTACATGGAATATCAAGTCGTTGAACGTGACATTAGTTGTTTAGAAATGGCAACCATTAGTCCATTACATATAGTTATGGAGGTGGAGGTTGTGCAAGTAAGTGAGATAGAACGCTTTTATATTCATTGAAACGATTATTCAAGTATTTTCAGTCGGCGGTCTCGCTTATTCTAAGTGTTCGACTGTTCTTTTCTTTCTTTGATCTTTCTTTTAAGAAATGGGTGGACCGAGATCCTAAATATTAGAAATAATCAAACGCGGGATAGCTGACTTCCAAAGTATCTGCTGGAAGGCAAGCTAAGACTATGTCACAATCATTATTAGCAATCCCCTTAATAATCCAATCCTAGCTTTGTTTTTTGAAAATTGAGAGCCAAGTGCGACGAGCAATTGGGCAATCATGTAGAACGTGCAAGGCAGATGCATAGGTTCATTCTTTATTTGGATTAAAAGATCAGCAAATGTAACTGTGTGGTTTGATGATCTAGAGTGTGTTCTTGGCTTCGTGAAGTAGGCTTGAACAGCTAATATGTTGTTTCTTGCTCGCCATGTTTAGAGTTTGCCTAGAGTGCGAATAGTAGAGTTGCTTGAGGACAAGCAAGATTTAAGTGTGGGGGAATTTGATAGTGCTAGGATTTGTAGTAATTAACTATCCTTATTTGCACGCTTTTTGAGTGGATATTAGCTGTTCGTGCATCATTCCCGTGTCGTTTCGTGTTTTGGCATTATGTGCCTAGACTCGTTCATTTGGACCGTTACGGTCCATTTGATGTGTTACTTTGTAGTAGTTTTTGTCCACGGCTACTCTAGAGATAGGTGGACTGGTTATGAAAATATGGACGTGAAGTAAAGCACGGTTGGAGCTCGAACGGAAGATCAAGAAATGAAATGCAAGAGCAGAGGGGTTGCACGCCGTGTAGCCCTATGATGGTTTAAAATCTCGACCCTAAAATAGGGGAACGACAGTCACCCTTGTACGTCGTTCCCTCCGTTCAGCTACGCGAAAGTTTGAAGAAAAGGAGTTGCACGGCGTGCACCCTCCAGTTTCGACAGCTTCCTATAAAATGGCAGATTTTGAGGAAAGAGGGAGCTTCTTCCCCAACACGAATTCCGCCAATTTTTCACGACCCCCTCTATAAAAACCACCATTATTCCATCCCTAGAAGCTCAATTGAAGATCCAAATGAGTCCCTATCGAAGATTGAAGTTAGGATTGAAGGTAGAAGATTAAAAGCGACGATTGGAGGAATAACAAGCCGTTATTTCTTCAACAAGATGGTGGTTAGGGTTTCTTCTGATTTGCCTTCTTCTAGAGTTATTAGTAGCTAAGTCTTTAGAGTTTCTTGGTTGAGATGTAGGATTTGAGGCATGATACTTATCTTAAACGTTTAGGAATGACGATTGTTGGATAATTGGATATGAATGACAGTTTGCTTTCATTGTTGAGTTTTTCAACCTAATTCTCGTTACATCTTTAATTAGGTCAAATCTATGAGATCCTTTGTTTGATAGACTTAGGAATTCATTAGATTAACAATCTAAGATAGATGAAAGTTATCGGTGGGATAAGCCGATAGCTCGATTCTACATTTTGTGTTTCTTCTAGGTTTAAAAGTTATTCATCTTGTAATTGGCGTGCGCTCTGATTTGCACCTAATGGACCAAGTTGGGTGTAGTTATCAGTAGTTAGGCGTTGATGGACCAAGTTAACACTATGTCCGATTACTCGTGATTTCCTTTATCCCAGAAGAACACCTTATGACATTATAGAACTTCTCGGTGTTCATTAGCGGTTAGCCTAGTTAAGGTTGTTTCTACCTTAATCGGGAAGCTAGTAATCCGCTTGCATGATCGTGTCGCGGATTCATATGAGTGATAAGAGGATTCGTTTTATTCAATCCAAGTCCAACATTTGCTCATTTTAAGTGCGTTTAGGAAGTTGAGCTTGATGAATCATCTCTTCCAAGAACTTGCTTTCTCCCTTTGATCAAACCTTGAATTGTTAGTTTAATTTAATCATTAGAGTAATTAAAACCCAAAACCAAATCTCTTAGTCTAGACCGTGTTGACTAGTTTGAGTAGAGGCATAACGAGAGGAATACTTGGACACAAACGACACTTATAATGTCGAGTTAACTTTACAGTTATTTTGGCGATCATGTTTTTGGCGCCGTTGTCAGGGACACTCGCTCGTTCCTTCCAAAGGACTTAGTCGGCTCTGATTTGGGCATTCGACTCCGTATTAGTTTTTGTTTTTTTCCTCTCTCTGTTGTTGTTTTGGTACCACTTTGGTTTGTTGGTTTTGGATGTGCAGGACTTTAGGTGCAGTATATGAGACAATCTAGCCGAGCCGTGAACGAAGACTTCAGAATCTAAAAAGTACCCTCACACCACCTCAAGTTGTGTTCTCTCCTCAACACCAACCCATCATCAACTTATAGGTTGTCCTACCTGCACTTTCACCAACTTCAGCATCTTCCTCGTCACCAACGGTTTCTTCTCAGTCCTGTTCTTCGAGCGAAGAAGAAGAATTCGAAGAACAAACCAGAATGGGAGACACAGCCTGAACACTTGGGGACTATGCTAAACCCACACTTGCAAGCACTGGCTCGAGCATAGTCCCTCCGCCAATTGACAACCAGAATTTTAAAGTGAAGCCCCATATGTTCAGATGGTGCAACAGAGACCGTATTCAGGCAACGATCACGAGTGCCCGAGTTAGCATCTGAGACAAATCACCAAAATTCTAGAGCTCATGAAGTTCAATGGGGTTCAAGCAAATGTAGTCCCCATGAGGCTTTTCTCCTTCTCACTCCAAGGGAAGGCAAAAGCTTGGTTGGACAATTAACCAATCAACTTGTTTCGGACCTGGGATGCTTTGGCTAAAACATTCCTGGAAGAGTTCTTTCCACCTTATAAGATAGATGCAATCAGGGCTCAGATCAGTAACTTCCAACAAAGATATGTAGAGCTATATCATGATACTTGGGACCGTTTCCAGTCCTTGTTGTACTCCTGCTCCCATCACAACATGGATGATTGGACTTTGATGGACATCTTCGTGCATGCTCTCGATTATGAGAATACGCGAATGATCAACCAAGCTGCAGATGGTGATTTGAAGTCGCTCACTCCAGTGAGGTGTTTGAAGCTATTTAGGAAAATGGCCGTCAAAACCAAGAGTTGGGCGCACCGACAAGCGTCAAGGAGCTTACAAGCATTAAGTGCACCATCATCGTCAAGCAAGCCACAACAAGCTTTCGATGACAACTCCTACCAATCCCTCTATCTTCTGCACTCCAAGTTTGATGCATTAATCGATTAGATGAATAGCATGGCTTTGACCAAGGTGCCCATCAAAGAGGTCGCTCGCCTCCAAAACCTCAACCATGGAAGGCAGTGATGATGTACTATTGCGAGGGCTGTGGACATGAAGGACATGATGTTTCATCATGTCAATTTTTTTCAGAGGAAGCTGCTCCTGAAGAAGATGTAGATAATTTCCAGCAGGTGGATTATGTCCATGGGGATCAGAATCAGCAGGTTGGGTACAATTCAGGTGGTTATCAAAATAACTTTTGACCCAACCAAGGTGGATACTACAACTATCCACGGAATAATCAAGGCTACCGAAACTATCAACAAGGTCAAGTTCTTAACCAACCACAAGTAGTTCCTCAAAGACCTCCAGGGCAATCAAATTCGTGGTACAACCAAGGCTTCCAGGGAAATCAACGTTACTGCCAGGAAAATCATAGGGGTTATCCACCCCAAGGACACCAACAAGGTTTACTCAATAGGGTTATCAAGCCCCTTGAGCACCTCCTCTCGGATTCCCACAAGCAGCTGCACCTCAAGTTGGACCATCATCATCATTTGCACCTCTAGTGGACAACAACACCATGCTACTCCAACTTATTCAGAACTAGCAAACTTTCATTCAGAACCAGCAAACTTCCATCAATAACTTGGAAGCTCAGATGGGACGCCTCCTCTCCATTCGAAAACCGGATACCTTACCTGAAAATACGGAGGAGAATCCAAAAGGTGGATTTGTGGAATTGAAGGCTAGCACCACTTATGAGGATATTAATAAGGAAGAGGTAGAGAAAAGGATGTGGTGAATGATATTGAAGATAAAGCCAAAGAGGGTGAAGAAGAAGTACTACAGCCTCCTCTGGATCATGGGGCATCAAAAGTTTCAAAGGAGGTCAAAGTTTCAACAAAGAAAGGAGCTACTCCTAGCTCAAAACCGGTGTTGGCACCTTATAAGCCTAAGGCCCATATCCCAACCGGTTAGATGAGGATCTCCGTGCCAAGAGTTTTGAAAAATTCGTGCAAAGGCTTAAGGGAATGCAATTCACACTTCCTTTTGTTGATGCCATTGCAAAGATGCCAATGTACATCAGGTTCATGAAGGAGATTTTCACTAACATGTGGAAGGTGACGGAAGCTGCAAATGTCACCCTCAACGAGCAATGTTCAACCATCGCCTCCACATACATTCCTATAAAACTCAAAGATCCATGTAGTTTCCATATCCCTTGTAGGATTAAAGAATTTGATGTTGAAAAAGGCTTAGAAAACTTAGGTGCTAGTATAAATATGATGCCATAATTATTGTATACAAAGCTAGAACTGAACGAACTTAAGCCAACTCGAATGAGACTCCAACTGGCGGATAAGTCGACTAAATTTCCCAAGGGAATTATGGAAGATGTTTATGTGACATTTGGAAATTTTGTGTTTTTGATCGATTTTGTGGTAGTTGATACCAGATTTAACGACATTTCTTTGATCTTAGATAGACCCTTTCTTAACACTTCTAAAGCAATCATAGATATATCTGAGGAAACACTCACCTTGCGTGTTGGCAAGGACCTTTAAGTTAACCCCAAACATGAAATATTCTGATGTGCAAGATGATGTTGATCATGACCATGCTGATTCTAAAAATGTGCATGTCATGGCTTCGGCCTTTCAAGTTAATGACTTGTTAGATCTAGATGTCTTGGATTCATTCTTGAGTAATCAATTGCTGCTGGAGTTACCCAACAAATAGGTTGGTGCAGTAGTTACTCCTATCTGTGGGGGTTTCTATCTTAAAGAAGACATCCGATGAAGCACCACCCGAGTTCGAGTTCCAACCACTGTCGACTAGTGAGCTCGAGGAGCTTCGATGCCATGCCTACGAGGGCTCTACGATATGCAAGGAGAAGACAAAGAGGTACCATGACCACCACTTAAGGTCAATCAATGAATTCAAAGAAGGTCACACTGTACTCCTCTTCAACCCGAGGCTCAAGTTATTTCCCGAGAAACTCAAGTCTCGGTGGAGTGGCCCATTCACCATCACCAAGGTCTTCCCTTTCGGGACCATTGAGGTAACAGCATCACCCTCCTCTGAACCTTTCAAAGTGAACGGTCACCGTTTGAAACTCTACCAAGCTGGTGACAGCGTTGGTGTTGTCGATGAGGTCGATTGTTTCCCACTTTGAACTATTCATGGGAGGACGTCTATATAAAGACGAAAAAGAAGCACTCTTGGGAGGCACCCCTTACATATCCATTGTTAGAATAGATATAAAAGACCAATTATTGTTGGTTTGTATGTCTCGTGGTATGTGTTTTGTGTCAGTCTTGTGATTGAGTCGGGTTTTAAGCCCGTTGATAGTGTCCTATCTGATCGTTATTGCCAAATGAGTGCTAGGGAGCAGTGATTATTGAGTGTTTGTGTTCGATGAATGTTGTCGAAGGTTAAACTAAAATGTTGCTGTAAATCTAGCCTGCACGCCGTGCACCCATGCATGCCGTGCAAGGCTAGGTTGTTTCGAAACCTTCGTAGCAAAAAGGAATGCACACAGTGCACCCTTATTCTGAAAAACCAACTACCCATAGTTTAGCTCCCTACCTTCAACATTAGTTATTTCGCGAGGACACGAAAATTCAAGTGTGGGGAATTGGTTTTGATTGATTGGTCAACATCTTTGCTTCAATTGGACCCTTGTTGACGGATGATAACACGTTACATCTATCACTAGTACGTTGTTTTTGTTTTTTTTATGGTAGGCAGGTCTCAATAAAGGTTCTATCACATCTCACCGTCAAACTTCATTTCATCGGCATCACCTTCTCTCTTCTCTAATATGACTTCTTCTGAGGATAATATTATGGTTTATGGGATGAATTAGGATGTTAGTATTTCACTTGATTGCTCAACTAGATACTTGTCTCTCAACATTTTAAATTCCCTCTTAAACTTGAAAAATTTGGATGATGGGGATGCATGTTTAGCGTATTATTGCTACTTGCGGGTGAATAGGATGCATGATGGATAATTTTGGGACCGCCTCCCATTTTTTTCGAAACGAGTTTAGAATAATAGATTTATGTACTTGGTTACTCGGTCTTGATGTCTACCAACTTTGTCAACAATTAATTCCCCTATCGAGTCGCTCTAGTTATTTAAAGTCATATTTGACTAGATGGTCTGAATAAGGTGCAAAAGAGGCCAATGTGCCCAAATTATCATGGGGTTTGGTTGCGATTCAACACACTGGCGACTTTGAGTCCGCGGCCTGCAAGCTAGTCCCTTCAGGCTTCTCTTCGCACCTCTTCCTAGTTGTGCGTAGGGGGGTTTTGGGTAAACTCGATCTATGTGGATGAGAGACTTAACTCGATCAGGATCGCAACTAACCCACTTGGAAAGATACTCTCCAACGCTATATAAATTTTTTGAAAAGAGGGGTTGCATTTAATTGAGTAATTCAATTGACCCAAAAGTGTTTGGTATATCAGGTATGGAAAAATTGTAAAAGAAGAGGGGAGTGCTCTGGTTTGAATACATCATTGAAGTAAGCACTCCCTCACTTAGGACGGGAAAATTACCCGGCCAGGACCATCTGTTTGAGCATAAGTGATCAGGGAAATGATTTTGTCGGTAGGTGTGGAGTGGTACTAACTATAAGCATAGGTTTGTTCTTTATTTGATTAGAAGACTCGGGAAATGTAACTGTCTGGTTTGATGATCTAGAGTGTGTTCTTAGCATCATGAAGTAGGCTTGAACTGCTAGCATGTTGTTTCCTTCTTGCCATGTTTAGAGTTTGCTTAGAGTGTGAATAGTAGAGTTGCTTGAGGACAAGCAAGAATCATGTGTGAGGGGATTTCATAGTGCTAGGATTTGTAGTAATTATCTATCCTTATTTGTATGCTTTTTGAGTGGATATTAGCTTGTTCGTGCTTCATTCCTGTGTGGTTTCGTGTTTTGACATTATGTGCCTAAACCCGTTCATTTGGACCGTTTCGGTCCTTTTGATGATAGGCTTTATAGTATTTGTTGTCCATAGGTACTCTAGAGATAGGTGGTCTGATAATGAAGCTATGGACGTGAAGTAGAGTACGGTTAGAGCTCGAACGGAAGATCGAGAAATGAAATGGAGGAGCTGAGGGCTGCAGGATGGTTTAAATTCTCTACCCTAAAATAGGGAAACTACGTGCACCGCTGCACGCCGTTCCCTCGGTTCAGATACGCGGAATTTTGAAGATAAGGAGGTGCACGGCGTGCACCCTCCAGTTTCGACAGCTTCTTATAAAATGGCAGATTTTGAGGAAAGAGGGAGCTTCTTCCCCAACACAAATTCCCCATATTTTTCACGACCTCCCTGTACAAAAACCACCATTATTCCATCCTTGGAAGCTCAATTGAAGATCCAAAGGAGTTCTTATCGAAGATTGAAGCTAGGATTGAAGGTAGAAGATTAAAAGCGACGATTGGAGGAATAACAAGCCGTTATTTCTTCACGAGATGGTGGTTAGGGTTTCTTCTGATTTGTCTTCTTATAGAGTTATGAGTAGCTAAGTTTTTAGAGTTTCTTGGTTGAGATGTAGGATTTGAGGCATGATACTTATCTTAAACATTTAGGAATGGCGATTGTTGGATAATTGGATATGAATGACAGTTTGCTTTCATTGTTGAGTTTTTCAACCTAATTCTCATTACGGATTTAATTTGGTTAAATCTATGTGATCCTTTGTTTGATTGACTTAGGAATTCATAAGATTAATAATCGAAGATAGATGAAAGTTATCAGTGGGGTAAGCCAATAGCTCGACTCTACTTTTTGTGTTTCTTTTAGTTTTAAAAGTTATTCATCTTGTAATTGGCGGGGGCTCTGATTTTCACCTAATGGACCAAGTTGGGTGTATTTATCAGTAGTTTAGGCATTGATGGACAAAGTTAATGTTATTTCCGATTACTCGTGATTTCCTTTAACCCGAAAGAAGACCCTATCACTTTTTAGAACTTATCGGTGTTCATTACCGGTTACCCTAATTAAGGTTGTTTCTACCTTAATCAGGAAGCTAGTAATGGTAATCCGCTTGCATGATTGTGTTGTGGATTCATACAAGTGATAAGAGGATTCGTTTTATTCAATCCAACATTTTTTCTTTTTGAGTGCGTTTAGGAAGTTGAGCTTGATGAATCATCTTTTCCAAGAACTTGCTTTCTTCCTTTGATCAAACCTTGAATTGTTAGTTTAATTTAATCATTAGCGTAATTAAAACCCAAAACCAATTCTCTTAGTCTAGACCATGTTGCTAGTTTGAGGAGAGGCATAATGAGAGGAATCCTTGGACACCAACGACACTTGTGTTGTCGAGTTAATTTCACAGTGATTTTGGCGATCAGTAAGCTAGCCATAATAAATGAACAACCCGATATGGCCCCTTCCATTCCCAAATCAATCTCCACTCCGGTCTATCATTTGCTTTGTCAATACCGGCGATTAAGTTATAAGCACTTTTGATAGAGAATTTACCATTATCATCTAAGCCCCAGATAATTCCATTGGCTTGCTCACTCTGCGGCGCAGTCATACCACCCACCAAATTCAATGCTTCCAAGGGTAGGACCGCTTCAATCTTAGACCAGTCCCATTCTCCATCTTCACTAACAACATCATGACCCGTCCAGCCGTCTAAATCTTCCACCACAGTCGGGTCAACCAAGTTGATAAGCTTAACACCACAATCCACCCAATTATCATACCAGAAATTGGTGTCCCTCCCACGGCCCAAGTTAATTTTCTCAGCTTGGTGCACCGTATCCCACACACGCTTAATACCATGCCAAAGCGCTGAAGACGTCGTCTTCCGGATCACCACCCCTCCATCACCACTAGCTCTAGCATATTTTGCAAGGAGGATGAAAACCCAAAGGGCATCCGGCTCCGTAAGCACTTGCCAAACTAGTTTCATCATATACGCATCATTGAGTTGCCTAGCCTTCCGTAGTCCAAAGCCTACTTGTTCCTTAGGTCTATAAACATTTTTTCAAAATATAAGGTGGCGTCTCCTACCATCTAATAGGCTACCCCAAACAAAATTATGAATCCGCTGATCAATTTTATTACACAAAGTTAAGGGAAGAACAGAACAGAAGTTTGCATAGCATAAGACGGAACAGTTTAAGAACAGAAATCGCTAAAGTGACATGAGCTGCAAGAGACAAGGTTTTGTTTCTTTGATCTAACTTCACTTGATTGATCACATTTGACGGGGAGTTATTTTTTACCAGGGCGCGAAAATGGACCAATGGGTTCCGCTCTTCGACATTCTCCTTAACTCCCCGCCTCCTTCCTCAATTTAAGTTCATCTATTAGTAAATCGTATTATCGGAATTCAGTAACAGGCCAATGTTCATTCAGACGCTTCCCAGTATGGTTCAGGCCATAATTTTATCATTCCTCTCTGTTTAGCACCAGAGATTCTGCTTCCGGGAGAAGAGTTGAACATGTTGTGTAGGTTTTTGTTGACTTATGGGTCAAAAGGGCTGCCCGCAATGTGTGTGATAAATTGTCTCACTCTGATGAATGAAGGGTGGATGTTGAATTCAAGGCACTTCCAAATTGGCTTAAGCATGCTGCGGATGTAGCTACCAATGAAAGAGTTCTCTCTTGGCTTCCTCTTTCTTCTTTTGAATTGAATATGACAAGTTTGTTTTCCAGTGATGAAACAGAACATCAACCTTCATCGAGTAAAGTTGGGGAGAATGCAATATATGATCGGAAGGGCATTGCGGAAGCTATGGAGATTGATCACTCTGAGAATTATATTCTGGAGCCAGAGATACAAAACATGGTAGCTAGCTTGAGAACTCGGCCTACGGATGTTGATTCCAGTCCGAAAACTGTTGAATTGGCTAATGAAATCCGCAAATTTTGACTAGTGTTGGGATGGGATAATAATATTTTTGCCCATTTACTTTACCAAGTTAACAATAAGGCTTTTTTATTTTTAAATATTATTTTTATTTATCTTCTACTTTACCAGTTTGCTAAATGTCTTCTTCTGTTATTTCATCAATTATCCAGGATGACATGTAGCTTTTTAGTATAATAATTATGTCTTGTTTAATTTTATTTTTTACAATAATTTTCAGTGGGCAAGATTTACCCGAATAAACATCTTTCTCTTTCATCTTCGAGCAATTCATTTTTCTGTTTAAATTGCAGCCGCAACCGCAACCCCTTTGCCCAAGACCGGGGAGGTGGCGACCTTTCATTCATTTGAAACATATTTCTCGTCCACTAGTTTCTCCTTCATCTAGTTGAATATAAGCATCTTCCTCCTTCAAGTTGAATATAATTATCTCCCTTCTTCATACCAAAAGAATTAGTTATGTTTTCAACCATCAACCAGTTTGATTCCACCCACCTTCAGCATTAATGCACTCGTCGGCCTCCACAAAAGCCATGCTCTGTTTTGAAAATCAACTCAAAATAGATTTGTTCACTCCAATCTTTGGAGCTACCCAATTAATCAAATGGTGAACCCTCAGTGCAGCTTTCTCTCCATGAACGATTGTTATGATAGGGGGTTAAATATTACGGTTTCTTTGTGTGGGGAGATTTCTCCTATTTGACTAAAATCTTGGAAAGGTTAGGGATCGGAGGAAGATGAAAACGAATATGGAGCTCCCAAAATTTTGGAAAGGTTATAGATTTTATTGAATGAGGATAGATGATAGAGAATGAGTGGGATAGAGGGTAGAAGGCCGATTTCAAAATAAAATGAAGCCATAGGCAAGCGGGAGCCGAAACATAGACGGTGAGAATGAGATGCAGGAGGGGACTGAATGGTACATAATCTGACAAGGTAACTTTACATTAGGGTTAAAATAGTATTTGCCGCAAAAATAAATTTTTGATTACAAATTAACAAGGTTAAGTATCACACTCATTAGCCTTGTGTCATCCGTATGATGTGTGGAAATGATGATTAGGATAGAAATAACGGCAAGACAATGGATGGAGTAACGGAAGGAAACGTTTAGCAAGTTGGTAAAGTAGGAAGAAGCAAAAACAGTTTTTAATAGTAGAAGAATCTCTTTGTTAAGTTGGTAAAGTAGAGAGGGTAGAAGTACTATAATTCTTATTGGGATTGATTCTTCAACCTTGGATAGTGGATGAAGAAACTGCTTGTCTCCAATCTTACAAGTGAAAGTGACGACGAGGAGCTTTCTTGGCCTAGCCACGTCCTATCATCGGTAATCCTTCTGTAGCTATTGACTCTAGAGAGACCAGCCTCTCGTGTGCTGGTTACTTCAGTTATAAATTTCTGTAAAGTTCATGGGCGAGGTTCTGAATATTTCGTATTGATTCCACTCATAATGAACAAGGATGGAATCAAAAACCCTATATGTGAGGTGATCACAAGGATTTTCAAGGAATTCTTTCATAGAGCACATGTATCAGAGTTATGCCAGAAGCTGCTCTGTGGGAGAGAAGATCAGAGAAGACCAATTTTTCAGCATTGCCATCAGGGTCTCGTCTCTAGGGATTGGTCTGGACTGAATCATTGTTCAATCTCTTTCTGGACATATTGAGTCATAATGTTCAGTTCATCACGGATTCTGTAGATCAACTTGTTCTCCAAGTCTCTCAAATTTGGACACTTTTGGGTGTGTTCTGTCACCAGATTCATAAGTCCCTACTGATTGAAGCTGTGGCAAAGACCGACACTTTTGTGACAAAATCTATTTCATCAAAGCTTGGCAAGCTTGATCTTTTTATGTAGAGAATAATCATACCACAAAATTCAGGGAATGGAATCACAGAGGTAAGGACTCTTCATTTCACTTTTCGGTCAGGTTCAAATTACATAGCGAGGGGTCTGACTAGAAACAGTCGCAGTAATCACGGAAGAGAGCCGAAGATAATCACCAAAATTATATGATTGTGGATACTGAAGCTTTAAAGCCGGAGAAAATAACGGCATCACTAGCCGGGTCATACAATGTTGCAATGGAAAGCCTGTTTCTGCCACGACTTGGTGCAGGGCACTTTTGTATCTTCCGCTATTCAATGTCTCCGCCTGTTCACCTATGTTCACTAAGATGGTGTTGTTACTCAAGTGAGGATTCTGAACCGATTTCCCATCTTTAGTGACTCGATTGTCGGATCCCACCACCATCAGTGTGCTCTCGGAGCCCCTGACAAGTTCCGGCTTCAGGAAGGACACTGCGGGTATTTAGCATAGCAACTTTTGTTCCAACAGCAGGACCTTGCTTTCTAGAGAACCAGTCCTTGGCGAATTTACGTCAACACATTCTCCCACATTGCCATAGAGAGTTTCTCTACTAGCTTTATAAGTTCACCAATGTACTCGTCAACTGTTTTACCGCAATGTTTTTTTTTTATAGCAAACATAAACAAGAACATCACAAAGTAAAATGAAGGGCCTTCAGTGTTTCATAAGAAACGCCCTGCGGTAGGATTGACATTTGATGGATAGAAATGAGAGATCTTCTTTGTTACTCAACTTCTTGGTCATCTCTGACTGTTATAAGTTTTGGTTTTAGCCTTAGGTGTTCCTCGTGGTGTTCATCAGCCAACTGCTTCACTCTCTCCAACTTTCTGATACTGCCATAGTTCTGAACTTGCAGTAAGAAAGCAGGTCTTGGGATCTGCCTATCTGATTGCATTACTATAAAACTAGAAAGAAATGGATGAACCACACAAGTACCTGGAAGAAACCCCATTTCTTGCAAGATTAGTGAAGAATCTCCATTGTGTTGCTCATGTTCTCTCCTTCGAGTTCAATGTTATTGACTGTGGGGATCTCCATCCGTTTCTCTGGCAAATTCTCTCTTTTGTAACTGTGAAAGGCAAGTATTCGCCATTCGGTGGGTAGTGATGAGTTCATCCAAGTATGTCTATTTTTCACATGGTTGGTTGCCAGTCGGGGAGTTGGGTTAGTGGTAGGATTTGGAGATTGTTTAAGTTTATGTTCTTCCCGCCAGATTGACGAAGTAGTAGTAGTAGTAATAAACATTGTAGCGGGAGTTCAAATGTGGGTATTGGAGTTTTCATCTCTTACTGGATTATGCCATGCGATGTTGTAGAGTCTGAAATCAAAATTAGTTCGACGTTGCTCATCCATAATAATAAATAATTAATTGCGTAAAAATTGAAGGTTTATATTTTGTCATGAAATTATGATTTCAAACTTACTGCATTGATAACTATTTTATTATAAATTTATATTAAAAAAACTATTTTACCATAAATGATACCTATTCGAGCTTCTATATCTATACCATGAAGAGCACCGTGTAGATAATATAACAACACTTAGTTTATCTTATTGGATTCAAAATTATTTAAAACAAAATCTAATAACCACATATGTTTTCTACCAAACTATACACCATTATCGGCCCTAATTAGCTTGCTCTCGCATATTTTTATAATATTGTTCAACTATTATAAGTAAAAGATAGATGCTCATATTCTGATTTTTAGCTTAAAAACTATGCTCTATATGGCTTTTTTTAGATTATAGCACAAATTTCATTAAATAGATATTTCTAGTTTATTATGTTGCATAATTAGATAGTTACATATTTATAATTAATCTAGAACTATATCATCATTAGTTGACGAGTTGTGTTGACATACATCAATGCTTAGAATCACATATCAAGAAGTAATTTATGTGAAATAAACATGTTTTAGAGAAAAGTTTAAAAAGCCATTTCATGCGTTTATTTATCAAATTAAATTAGGTAAAATAAAACCTTTTAGATACCATTGCATACAAATTGATATTTGCTATTCTCTCCTAACAAAAGACTCTGGTGCATTAGTGCATCGGGTACACATACTTCAATGTACATACCCTATACATGCACGAATATAACAATTTTCGGGTTTATACACACCCTAAAAATATTCGATCAACTCAAATTTGACCTTGTTTGATCATACCAGATTAAATCAGATACCCATATAGACGATTATGAATGTCATTTTTGAACAAAACGTATTGATATTGTTAGATTCAGAAAATTTAAAGAAATAATATTAGTGGAGGAAATATTATATTTTAGGCACTTTATATATAATTATAACCCAACAATTAAATCATGGGAGATAAAAGGGGGAAAACTTTAAAAAAATTGCAAAACCATCACTCTTATTGAAGAATCACCAATCATGCCCCACTGGTATGGCTCCATTTCCGGAAGCTAACGCGACAAACGGTCACAATTTTGATCATTATCGTGGTCGTGGTTGTGGTCAAAACCGTGGTGGTGGATATGATCTCAATAATGTTCATGGTCATGGACGTAATTATGGTCACGGTCGCCTACAGAGATCCAACCACTCTTCTTGTCCACATTTCAAACGGGATGGGCAAATGAATAAGGAACGAGGTGGGTGTAGCAACAGAAACTTTCAAAATATGTGTACTAGATGTGGCGGCGATCATTGGACTCGCACTTGTCGTACACCTAGACATCTTATCAATCTTTACCAAGAGTCAAGGAAAGACAAGAAGGTTGAAACCAATATGGTCATTGAGGAAGGTGTTTTGAACCATGGCCAATTTGACGCCACTCATCTGGATGTTGCTGACTTCTTTCCTCCTCATGATGGAACTGTTGAGAAATAAGATGGTTGTTGAGATATCTTTTATTACAAAATAGTGCCTTGACGTATGCACCTTATTATCGTTCTCATTTGATTTGTTTTAGTTTGTTTTTCTTGAAAGTATTTTCTCACTTTTTGTTTCTTTTTATTAATGAATTTCCCATCATACTTGTCCCTTCTAATATGGATTATCAATTTCGTGTTATAGCATGGATACTACTGCCATCCACGACAACATAAAAAATGAGGATGTGTGTCTCATCAATAGTGCTTCCACTCATATTATTCTAAAGGATAAGAAGTATTTTTCCCATCTAGTGATGCGAGAAGCTAATGTTAGCACTATATCCGGTAGTGATGCGATCATCTAACCATGTTGAGATTTTAGCAATATATGAAGCTAGTCATGAATGTGTTTGGTTGAGGTCTATAACTCAACATATTCGAAGCTCGTGTGGATTAATTTCTGAAAAGATGGCCCCAACACCCTTGCATGAAGATCATGCTACATGCATCGTACAATTGAAAGAGGGAACAAAACATATCTCTCCTAAATTCTTCTTCACTCATGACCTTCAATAGAATGGTGACATCACTGTCAAACAAGTGCGTTCAAGTGATAACTTGGCTGATTTATTCACCAAGGCTCTTCCGACATCAACATTTGAGAGACTAGTTCGGAAAATTGGAGTTCGGCGACTGAGGAACTTCAATTGATATCATCATTAGGGGGAGTCGATACGCACTGCACTCTTTTTCCCTTAACCATGATTTTTCTCACTAGGTTTTCCTCGTAAGGTTTTTAACGAGGCAGTATCAAATACGTATTCAAAGAATGATGTATATCGTTAACCAATGGACATTCAAGGGGGAGTGTTATGAAGATAATTGTAGTGAATGCCCAATTGTGTAACTCCTCATTCTATAGTTAATATATTTTATTCCCCTCCTTTATGTGTATGATTTAATGTATTTCATTCCCCTCTTTTATGTGTAATAATATTAGAGAGTGTAGGTTATAATTCAATGATCCTATAAATAGAGCTCTCATTTGTAGCATTCCAGACACCTCAACAAGAAAGTACTTCTCCTCACATGTTCTTGTTCTCTTCTTTATTCTTGTTCTCTTCTTTGTTCTTAGTTTTATAACAGCCAAAACTTAGTTAGAACTCTAATTGGAAACAGTAAGGGGAGTACTGTGCACGGCACTGTAGTACGCTACAGTACATCCTCCTTGTTTTTTTTCTTAATAATAATTAGATTTTATGGCCGCATAACGTTACGAAAATTTTATTCGAATTTGATGTCACTTTTCTCACTTGTAGGTTATAACGTTGCGAATATTTTATTCGAATTAATAATAGTATTACAAGATCATTGCCAATATTTTATTCGAATTAATAATAGTATTACAAAGATCATGGAAAATTGAAAATCATGAACATAATAATATTGCAAAAAACATTATTTTTAACTTAGAGAGATTTTACTTGTACAAATAATGAAATCAACAAGTAGATATTAGGAAGCCAAAGTATACCATAAGGAATATCTACAACATAGGAAATTAGTAACTAAGTTGGTGATGATAAACTATTTAGACTTGACAATGAAATTTGAAAACCTACAAATCCCTCCGAAAGCGAGCCGGTGAAAGCGGTTACTGGTATCTGATGCAGTTTTGATAATATCCGCACCGAAAAATTTACGGTGTTGGTGTGGTAATCGATATCATACCATCCGAACCATTACCGTCGCGATTACCGACCCGCTAATGTAAAACGACATCGTTTTATATATGAAAATATCTAGCTAATTAATAATTATATATCCTTCTACAAAAGTACAAAACATTGGTTTTAAAACCCCAAAGCTACCGATTTTTCTAACCAATGTCACTAACTGGTTAGAGAAACCCGCTTGCAACAACATATCGGAACCCGGGCAATGTTTTGATTGGGTTTGGTTGGTTTATAATAACATGTGGTTAAAAATGCAACCCGGGCAAATATAGTGATGATATTAAAATCAAACCCAAACTGTCAAATTTGGTGATTTTTTTATCGTAACCGTTATTGAAGCGGTTAGATAGTGAATATGTACTACCTATCACCGAGCCAAACCGTTTCCAAGCCTAAAACTACCCAAAAAAACTACAATTGATGATGATGAGTTGAAGTTTGATAACTATGTAGATTCGGATCATCGCATTTTATACTACAGTAAATTATCAGTATGTCGTTATTATATTAACTTTTGATTACCATTGTGAAATTTGCTAATTTTACAAGTCAAATATAAAATAAAATAATTAAAATTGATGTTATTTAACTTGAAATAAACAACATTAGTGAAAAAAAAAATATATTTTTGAGCTTTGTATAAATAATTATAACCACAAATTTAAATCAAAAGGAGAATAAAAAGAAAGGAAAAATCTGAAAAGAAAAAGGAAAAATAACTCCTAATTAAATAAAAATTATATTAAAATTCTAATTAGACTAGTTATATGGGAACCAAAAAGTGAATGATGAACAGTATGTGCAGTATCTCCCCCTTGCTTTTTTTTATTTAAATGTTGGCAAATGCAGAAGAAGAAATCTACCCATTAAGTAAAGATTATAATAGGCTATGTCTTTAATGCCGCTTTATTTTGAAATTTGAATTTAGGGATTAACTTTGATTAATTTTTTGTTATGTGATGGCATTTACAGGGAGAAGGAAAAATAAAGGGAACATGATGAACAAGAAGCAACTATAGAACCCTTTGTAATGAAATTTTTCTTGCAAGTGTTCATTGCAGTCTTTTTTATCATCATTTATAGAGAAGTGCACTTTCTTCTTACCTGGTCGATGGTATCAGATTTCTCTGACCTAGTGGCAACTCTTCCTCCGGACAATTGCATGGTGGATCCAAGCATGCGACCGGTTGATTAAAATGGCGGCCAGCTAGTCAATCAAGGGGTCGATGGCCTTCCTGCTCCACGGGATGTGGCCAACCGCAATTCCATAGCAAGTCCTGATTGAATCACTACTGACGTGGGCTTATTACGGAGATGCTGAACATGGTGAAGCTAACCATGTGGATAAAGTTGGCCTGGACTGTGAAGATTGAGCTTACAGATTGTCAGATTTGGCAGACTACTACAGATTCAAATACAGAATTTTGGTTTCATTGTGTCTATAGCTTTGAGAGTTTCTTTTGTTGTACAAAGATGTACGCTTTGGATAAACTGTGTTATTCAAGTTATAAATTTACTTGAATTGTATGATTCCTAGTTAGTAATTACTATAATTAAACAAAAGGAACTTAAAAACGTTAGGCCAAAAATAGGATGTGTCATGTCTTCATTAGTTCGTAAATTTACACTTGAGAAAAGGACAAAAACAGCAGCAGCATATGCCAGCAGGTTCATACAGTTCATGAACTCTCATTATACTGCTTTCGATCCAAAAATGGAAACTAATTCCTAATCCAGCAATCAAACTCAATTCCTGATACCCATATACAATCAGCCATGAGAAGTCCTGAAAACAAGTGCTCCGTCAGCTCCAAAGATCATCAATGAGATATCCAGTGTACGAATCGAACTCGAGTAAGCTATCCCCTGAGGAAATGGGTGCTTCAATACCCCAAATGGGAGGATACGAATAAGTTGAGAGTAATGGAGACACCAATGAAGTCTGAAGACCATTGAACAACAATTCATCCATATAAAAATCAGCTGCAGCTGTAGTAGAAACATTCATTCCAGCAGTATTTTCACACAGCACAAGATGATGCTGATGATTAGGAGAACTCTGTGTTTGAGTTTCAGCTGCTGCTGGTGTCAAAGAAAGCTGGATCACTTGAGAGCTATTTATAACCTGGAAGCCCCCACTATTATCTCCTTCAACTACCAACGACGATGTTGATTGACCTGAAGTACCAGCAGCACTTCCCAAGTCGTCTTTATCAATGGTCATGTACAAATCAGCAGTAGCATTAGATTCAGTGAGCCGCAAAAAATCATCAAGATCCTGATAGAGTTTCATCTGGTACTGGTGTCAAACAAGGCTGGATCACTTGAGAACTGTTTATAACATGAACGCCACCAGTATTATCTTCTCCAACTACCAACGATGATGTTGATTGACCACAAGTACCAGCAGCTCCTTGTGAGTCGTCTTCTTCATCAATAGTCGTGTCCGTAGCCATAGCTTCAGCGAGCAACCAAAGAAGATCAATATCCTGTTGAAGGGTTTCAGCTGCTGATCGAGAGCCTTGAACATCATGAGCTTTCATAGGAGTAGATACTGCTGGAAAGGATGTGAATTCTTCTACTAAACATTGAGAAGCATCTGTGCAAAACTCAGTCACGTACATATCATCACTGGCAGCAGCAACATGATGGTGAATATCCTGTTCAGAAGATCAAGGAGTCTCCTCTTCAGGTGTTGGAACCTGAACATCGTTACAATCCTCAACCGAGCTACTTCCCACAATTACCAATGATGATGAGGGTGTATCTCCACAAGTAGCAGTAACTCCTAGGTCAGTAACCATACTCCTCTCCTCAATCTCACGATCCTCCGACCTTTGTGGTTTCTTCAGGATCTCACTCAAAACGTAGTCCGACTCTTTTCCTAACAGGGTATATTCATGCATAATCCACCCAGAAGAACCACTAGTGACAGTAGTAGAAGTAGAAGCACAACTTCTTCCTTTCAGCTTTGCTTTTTCACTCGTCACTTTGAAACTAAATTGCTTCTTTATTCCAATTTGTTTCTCCCTACCATCCCTTGTTAGATTTGTGATTTGGAGTGGATTTGGGAGATGGAGGAAGGACGAACGGGAAGAATGCAGAAAACAGAAATCTTGATTGAATGATGAAGATGGACAAAAACGGTAGAGTTTACAACCCAAACTCCAAGGGTTTTATAAGAAGGTCATTGTAACTGCCTAATGTAACAGAATGGTCAAAGTAACTAAACATAATAACAGAAATAACAACTAACTAATTTTTCCTAACAAACTGGTAACAAACTTTGAGTTTGTTTCCCTAATACCCTCCCGCAAACTAAGCATGGATTGATTCCAAGCGTAGTTTGGAAATGAGATTTCGAAAAATGTGAACAGGTAATGATTTGGTGAAAGGGTCCGCGAGTTGGTTATGAGTAGATATATGTTGGACTTTGAGAAATCCGGAGAGGACTTTGTCTCGTATGAAATGGCAATCTAACTCAATATGTTTTGTCCTTTCATGTTGAATTGGATTCTCTGTCATTTTTACTGCAGAGAGATTGTCACAGTATATTTTGTAGGGATGAGGTATATCAATAGGAAAGTTGGAAATGAGGCCATGGAGCCATTGAAGTTCAGCTGAAGTAGAGGCGAGTGCTCGATATTCAGCTTGTGTTGATGATCTTGAAACAGTGGGTCGCTTTTTCGATTTCCAAGAGATGAGGGAGTCCCCAAGAAAGACGCAAAAGCCTGTGACAGAACGGCGAGAATCAGGACATCCAGCCCAATCTGAATCAGAGAAGGCGTGAATTTTGAAGGATGATTTATTTGAGAAGTGAAGTCCATGGCCAGCGGTGCTTTTGAGATATCGGAGGAGGCGATGGGTGGCTTTTTCATGAGCAGTGGTAGGTGCTGAAACGAATTGACTAAGATGGTTGACTGTTTGGCATATATCTGGTCGAGTTGTGCATAGATATTGAAAACGGCCAAGTAAGCATCGATATGCTGTGATTTCGTCGGGATTTAGAGGGGATCCTTCTTTTGAGCTGAGGTGAATACCAGGATCACTTGGAGTGGATGCTGGTTTGCAATTGGTGTAGCCTGTGTCAGAGAGTAAATCAAGTGTATATTTGCGTTGACATAGATGAATTCCTTTTGAATTGCGGGCGACTTCCATGCCAAGAAAATATTTGAGGGGTCCTAGATCCTTTATGGTAAAAGCAATGTCGAGTTGATTTTTGACTTGTTTGATTTCATTGGCATCTGATCCTGCCAAAATGATGTCGTCGACATAGATGAGAAGGGCTGTAAATTTGTTATTAATGTTTTTGCTAAATAAGGAGTAATCCGATTTGGACTGAGTGTATCCTAATGACATCAAAGTTTGGGAAAGCTTAGCATGCCATTGTCTACTGGCTTGTTTGAGTCCGTATAGGGATTTATTTAGTTTACAAACTTTATCTTTATCGGATGGAGAAATGGATAGACCAGATGGTATTTTCATGTATACATCTTCATCAAGGTCTCCATGTAAAAAAGCTGTGTTCACATCGAGTTGTTCAAGGTACCAACCTTTGATGGCGGCGATGGCAAGGAGTGTTCGTACAGTTGTCATTTTGACAACTGGTGAGAATGTGTCCATGTAGTCGAGTCCTTGTGTTTGAGTATATCCTTTTGTGACAAGGCGAGCTTTGTATTTGTCGATGGAACCATCTTGTTTGTATTTAATACGGAATACCCATTTGCTAGAAATTGGTATGATGCCAGGAGGTTTTTTTGTGAGAACCCATGTTTTGGTTTGTAAGAGTGATTTTAACTCTTTTTGAATGGCTTCTTGCCATTGAGGGAGTTTAGCAGCTTGAGTATATGTGGTTGGTTCTCTTTGAGTAGTGATGGCCATGGCGAAGCTTTGATGTCTTGGACTTAATTTGGCATAAGTCAAGATATGTTGCATAGGGTATCGTGTAGCTATCATGTTGCACTTATAGTCTGATAGATATTTTGGTTTGTGAATTGCCCTTGTTGATACTCGTTTTGGTGGGTTTGAGATGGGCTGATGATTGTTGTGTTGAGATATGACTGAGGAAGAGTCAGGGAGATGCTCTATATTTGAGGAATGATCATTAGTGTTGGTAAAATGGAGTGATGAATTGTTATTTGAAGGAATGGGTGGTAGTTCCTTCGATATGGATATATTTGGGAATTCATCAATGTGGGGCGAGTTTCCATAGTTGGGGAGAGGAAGATGTATGATGTTGTGAGGTTTTTGATCCTTGTAATATGGGAATATGTTTTCGAAAAAAGCTACATCACATGATATAGTGAATGAGTTGTTTGTGAGAGAGTAAAGGATAAAGCCCTTTTTGTTAGGGGGGTATCCTAGAAATACACTAGGAGTTGCTCGTGGTGAAAGTTTTGATCGTCCATGAGAAAGAGTGGAACTATAGCAAAGGCAACCAAAAATGCGTAAATGTGTATAAGATGGCTTTTGATTATAGAGGACCTCGTAGGGACTTTGATTTTGTAAGAGAGGAGTGGGAGATCGATTGATAATATGAATAGCATGATTGATGGCATGACTCTAAAAGGATGATGGAAGATAGGATTGGAATAAAAGTGCTCTTGTAATGGCAAGAATATGTTGATGTTTTTGTTCCACGAGACTATTTTGTTGGGAAGTTTGTACACATGTGGTGTGATGGATAGTGCCATTAGAAGCATAGAAATCAGGAAGTAAGAATTCTTTTCCATTATCCGTTCGTATGATGCCAATGGTGGTGTTGAATTGTGTTTTTGTGTATGCAAAGAAGTTTTGGATTAATGGTCGAACTTCTGACTTATGTTGGATGGGAAATGTCCAAGTGTATTTGTGTAAGCGTCTACTATGGTTAGGAAGTAGTTATGTCCTGATATTGATTTTATTGTTGAGGGTCCCCATATATCCATGCTAACAAGTTGAAATGGTTTAGTATAAACTGTAGAACTTGTTGGAAATGGAAGACGTTTTTGTTTGGAACAAGGACAAATGGAACAATGAAATTCTTGCTGAATTTGTATTGTATCATTAGTTTGTGACAATGTTTGCAAGCATTTGCTGCCTATATGTCCAAGGCGATAATGCCAGGGATCTATGTTGTGCTTTACACGAGAAAAATTGAAAGCTAAATGTTTTGAGCTAGAAGGGACTGCTGCTGTGATTAGAGGTTGATGTTCCTCTGTAATGGAAACACTCGCTGGAGAGTGATAAGAGCCAGAATTTGCTGATCTCTGTAGGATGTACAGACCGTTGGACAGCTTAGCTGTACCAATCTTCTTCAAATGAGGGAAGCCCTGAATCAAACACAAATCGTTGTGAAAAAACAAGCTCAATCCACCTGCTTTTGATAAGCAGCTAATGGATACTAGATTGAACGTGAAACTGGGAACTAGAAGCACATTTGTGAGTATCATATCATCAGAAAAATGGACAGTTCCTCTATGAGTGGCTGGAACAGCAACTCCATTAGGCAGATACACAAAAGCATCATTGATAGGCATTACTTTCGTGAAAAATTTTATATTGCAAACAATGTGATCAGATGCACCACTATCTAGGATCCATGATATTAGTGATGGATTAGAAGTGTGTTTACCTGAGTCTGGATCCGTGAGATGGTCTTGGTGTGGGCGAGATACTGCAGCATTGACACGGCTGAGTTGCTTGACCATCAGGAGCTTCTTCATGGATCATGGATGGTGATCTGCGAGACATGTTTGGTTGAGGAGTAGGGGGTCTGGCTTGAGAGGTTGATGCTCCATCAGAGCTGCGAAGGCAATCATCATCCTTTGATACTGCTGCTGAAATTGAGACCACTCTGTCTGAGAGATTTGGACAGAGCTCTGGTGAGTCTCAGCTGGAGAGTTTGACGGAGCAGCAACGGCATGGGCGTGGGCCACTTTCTTCGCCTTTGGCTGGTAACCTGGGGGATACCCGTTCTTCTTGTAGCATACGTCGATCGTGTGCCCAACATAGCCACAGTATGAGCAAACAGGGCATTTGCCTTGACGTTTGAAAGAAGGAGCTCGAGTATTGAGCGAAGATTCGTGACTAGAAGATTCAGAATGGGTGAACATCACCTGGGAATCAACGGCTGAAGGAAACATTTCCATAGGAGGGCCGCCTTGATCTCTCTCTTGTTGAATCATCATAGCAAATACCCGATCCAGACTTGGTAGTGGATCCAGCAACATGACCTGGGAACGAGCTCCAGCGAAGCCATCAGTGAGACCTCTGAGGAAACGGATGACTCGATCTTGGTCGTAGTAGAGACGGATCTTGGAGAGGATGCATGTGCAGGGAGGTGGACATGCACAGTCTGGAAATGGACGGAAGTTGGATAGCTCGTCGTATAGTGTGATGAGTTCCGTGAAAAAGTCAGTGACTGAACGATTTCCTTGTTTGAGAGCGAATACCTTTTCTTGAAGATCCGCGATCTTGAAGGCATCACCCTGAGAGAATCTGGAGCGGAGGACAACCCAGGCTGATCGAGCAGACTTGGAGTAGAGTATGCTTTTGGCGATGGTTAGGGAGACGGATCGAAGGATCCAGCTGAGCACCAGCTTATTGTTGCGAATCTAGTATGGATAGAGAGGTTGTCCTGCGTCTGGTGCTTCAATTGTGCCATCCACGAACCCAATCTTGTTCTTGCCATCCAGGACCATGGAAATCGCCATAGACCACTCCGAGTAGTTGTACTCTGTGAGAATAGTGGACACCAGGTTCTGGCCCCAATGTTCGGAGGGGTAGGTGTAGAAGGGGTTGGTGATGTCGAGGATGCCTAGGACGGCACCTTGGGAGGCAGAATCAGCAGCGACTGGGATATTGCCAGCTCCGATGAGAGGGACTCCAGGAGTCTCATCGTCGTTGATGACCGCCATTGAAGAAGATGATTTGCAGGAGACGAGAACGAGCGGAAGAAGAAGAGTGATTAGGCGGAAGCATGCAAATGGATCGAGGATTGACGAGATCCCTCTGATACCATGTTAGATTTGTGATTTGGAGTGGATTTGGGAGATGGAGGAAGGACGAACGGGAAGAATGCAGAAAACAGAAATCTTGATTGAATGATGAAGATGGACAAAAACGGTAGAGTTTACAACCCAAACTCCAAGGGTTTTATAAGAAGGTCATTGTAACTGCCTAATGTAACAGAATGGTCAAAGTAACTAAACATAATAACAGAAATAACAACTAACTAATTTTTCCTAACAGACTGGTAACAAACTTTGAGTTTGTTTCCCTAATATCCCTCTATTGTTTCCATGCCATTTCCATTTCCCACAAGCTAAATTCATGGAAACTCTCTTCGCGCTGGCCTTCTTAAGTTTTGTGAAAGTGAAAAATCTATCATTGCCAGGAAAGATCTCCCACGGAGTTTTATCACCGTAGAGGTCAATCTCACGAATCAGGTTCGGAGGCAGAGGCTCCCCTTTAGCTTTACCCTTGAGGTAATAATTGACGAGTTCTTCCGCCGTCGGATTAAAGCTAAAAAATCAGGCAATTGACTAATTAGGCTTGCCGTGGAGATGTATTGAACTCACCGAACGCATCATTTTAAACATTTATGATTTCAAATATCTTTTAGGTGATCCAAAAATTTAATGTCGGGATAAATTTTAAAAAACAAAGGCGTGATATATGGTCGAATCAGTAAGACCCCAAAACTATTGAAATTTTGAATTAATCAATTACATTTTGACTTATATCATATAAGTGCTACTTAAATATTACCGTAAGTAGAATTATGATTGAAATTTTAACTACTCATCAATGTTGTCAAGGTATTCAAGACAAGTTCTATAAGAATCTGTTCCGTCCTTTTGTATCGGGATCACTATATCATTTACAAACCGGACATATTTCGAATGCTTGAAGGCCCACATACCCAAAATGCTTGAATGCTTATGCTAGTGTTTATCTAGTTGGGGGAAACTTTTACACGCCTGCGTTACCTTTTAAGAAGCCTACACCCCATATTTACTAGTTGTGGTGATCATATGAGGTTAAAATTCTAGCTCATCAGGTGGCAGTTCAATCAAATATTAAATAATTGTTATTTTTACGTGAACTTCCATTGTTTAGTGTTTATGTTCCCAACTCAGAAACCAACAATTGCAACATTTAACATATCATTCCATAACATAACTTTCGTTCTTTCGGTAACACTAAATCCCATCAAACATATATATATATATATATATATATATATGAAACGAAGTCTAGGCATTTATTATTTCATTAAAACACAAAAAGTTCGGGGGCTTTGTTATGGTTCATTATTATGCTTATGAACACTAACCTATTATTTAAATATATTTTTTATTCTTTTTTGTTTTAGTCTTTAACCGGTTATGTGCGAATACGGATACGAGCAGGGGTGAAACTGACTTTTTATCAGGACGGGCGGCTGCCCATCTTGAACATCGATAGTTTTATAATTATTTAAGTGCTAGTTTATGATAAATAATTCTAGATACAAAGAAAACATAAAGTCTACTTCTATCTTAACGAAAAGTTGTTGAGATTTTCTGACTCCAACCTTGTCTGGATACCAATAAAAAGCAAATCATGAGTTCTTGTTTTGTAAAATGACTTATCTTGTTTTAAAATTTAATGTCCCGACTCGACATTCCCAAAAGCCTCATTTAGTACTTGTAGTTTAATCGGATTGGTTAATTCTAACAAGTTAATAATTGATTGGTGGAATTGTCCACATCTTCTTCCATCGCCGTTGTCTCTCTAATTTTAACAAGAAATATTTGATATTTTCGGATTAAATGTTATTTTCCAATCTTTCAATAACGTCAAAAAATGATGTTAAATGTTATTTTGCAAATTTTCAATACCATCATGTAAAATTGACAATATAAACATTTTGAGAAAGTAATATTGGTAATTTTTTATTATAACTTGTAAATATTTGCCCATCGTAAATTAAATTCTTGGTTCCGCTCTTGGGTATGGGTACAACTGAAAATCGCTCGAAAACTAACAGGTATGAATACGGTAACATTTACATTATTACTATTTCAAATCCATCCAGTGTTTTATATACCATCTTATATGTATAATTATAGATTACTTTAGGTATAGGTGTGCAATGTCATACCAACTCCAATTTAAAATTTTACGACATCGCACAATCATTTAAACTAGTATTTATAAAAGAGATATAACATAAAACTTGATTTCTCCCCATGATATGATGAACAAAATTCATCACTTGTTGTTGTTATTGTTGTTAGAACCACCACCAGAAGAAAAAACATAAGAGAGAGTATGGAGCTTGACCTCACCCCTGCTGGACAAAGGAATGGTGAAGTTTCCAACAACTGGAATATCAATGACAAGACCCAACTCCAACTCATAGTCAATGTCCCAATCCCTACCTTTGTCCCTCACTAGACTCACCAGTATGGTGTGTGGTACTTTCACTGGTACCTCCAGATCGGTCTTCCCTCCCGCCTTGAGCGATCCCGGGTCGGGGATGGTCCCGTGCGCGATCATCCTGCTGTCGCTCTTGAGCACGTAGGTGATCTGGCAGATTGGGATCGGAGTAGGGTAAGGGTTCTCGACCGAGACTTTTGCCACGTACTCGATGTGATTGCGGTGGAGGCTCTTGAGGTCTACGTCGGTGACTGAAGCTTCAGGTTTCTTCATGTTGGTCACTTTCTCTGTTATGTAGTTCTTGGCCCTGTCCATCGCTATTAGCCACCGCGACGATGATGACAACATTTTTGCAAGTAGTTTTAGATTATTATAATAAATATATACGAGACCAGGTGATCTGAGTGGCGAAATCATGATCGAAACGTTTATTGAGCCATATTTAAATCAAAATTTTGTATAACGAGTTTTTATTGATGAATCTATTCTTCTAGCCTAATACGAAGTTAAAATGAAAAAAAATAATCTTCGCTTTTCTTTTAGTTGAAAGCGAATTGAAGCAAATTTTCTCTTAAATTTTGAAAGTGAAGGCGAGCTTCATGTCGGTGAAGTGGGTAGATTCAAGGACGACATGTATCAAACAAGGAGGAAAGTAAAGATAACAAAGAATCATTCTAAGAGGAAGAATCGGGATGAGGAAGGAGTCTGTAGTGATTATGAAGGAAGCAACACATAGGCCATGGTGGCAGGCCATAAGGCACCACATCAATCATGATTATTAGCTGGAACTGTAGGGGTATGGGACAGTCCCCTATAGTCAGTCACTTACAGGACTTGATTCGCAAGCACTGTCCCTCCATTGTATTCCTCATCGAAACTAAGCACAGAGAGGAATGCAATGGAAAGATTGAGGAATAAGATGAAGTTTAGGAATGGGGAGTGCATTGATCCAGTTGTTTTGTCAGGAGGGCTTGCTCTTTGGTGGACTCATGACATTCAAATCGAACTTCTCAGAAAAATAAAAAACTATATTGATGTGCGGCGGGGGAGAGGTAGAGAGAGATTTATTATGTTTGTGTATGGTGCCCTGGCACGACGGGATAGAAAGGAAGTGTGGAACCAAAATCTGTCGTTTGATTGTGATCAAAAGGTGACATGGTTCTTGATTGGAGACTAATGCTATTGCGTGTCGGGAGGAGAAGGAAGGACGAATTTCACCTCCGTCTTAGGCCTTACAGCCCTTTGACGATTTTATTTTTTATGCAGGAATTGCTTATCTTGGAAGTTTGGGAGATAGATTCACGTGGTATAACAACAATACGAGGGGTAATGTCGTCAAGGTCAGATTGGATCGGGCTATGAGTAATGGAGGATGGATTGACCCCTACCCTCGTACAACAGTCTTTAATGAACCTCGAGTTCACTCTTATCACTCACCTGCGATCCTTACCATTGAGCAGAATGGCTCCCGGGATCGTAGGAGAAGATTTTATTAGGAACAAGGATGGCAACATGCTACTGGTTATCAAGAGGTGGTTAGGGAGGAATAGTTGAAAGGAAGAAATACCAATGAGAGCCTTAAGATGTGGTCAACCAAGTTAACAAAATGAAAGAAGGATAATGTTGGTGTTAACCATATTAAGATTCAAGATCTTTATGAAGAGCTTAACCTTGCTATTCTATCTACTTCTGAAGTTGCGTTGCAAATCAAAAGGATGCTTGGGAGGACCTTGTTAGAATTTGGAAGATTGAGGAAGAACATTGGGCGCAGAGACGTGTGTTAATTGGCTCCAGTTGGGTGATAAAAATATCCGATTTTTTCATAGGTCCACTATTCACAGAAAGCGAAGAAATTCGATATCTAAACTGAAGAATGACGAAGAAGTATGGATTGAGGAACCAGCTGAGCTGCGAACCCATATTTATGCCTTTTCATGATTTATTTAGGAACCCCCGAACTGTTGTTGACTGCTCTATTTTGCAAAACTTTCTCGAGAATGATTGCTGAAGATATGAACCAAGTGTTATGCAAGGCTGTGACAGAACATGAGATTAAAGCGGTTGCCTTCCAGTTGGGACCGACAAAGTCCCCTGGACCTGATGGTATTTTTGGATGTTTCTTCTTCCGGCATATTGGAACAAAATTCACATAGCCTTAATTCCTAAGATCCAGTTGGCAGAAAAGATTTTTCAGTTTCGGCCGATTAGTGTGGCGAACTTTAGAACAAAGGTTATCTAAAAAATCCTTGCGACGAGTCTAAAACCTTTTCTGCCATGATTGATCTTTGAGCTTCAGGCTACTTTTATGGGAAATCGTCCTATCCATAATAGTGTGATTATTATTCGTGAGACGATCCATCGGCTGAAGCATCAGAATAAAGGGAAAATGTATGACTTCCTCCTTAAGGTTGACATGATGAAAGCGTATGGTAGGGTGTCATGGGATTTCATCTTTCTTATTTTGGGACAGATGAGATTCAGTAACACTTGGGTTAATTAAATTTCAGCTATTGTGTCGACGGTACAGTTCGCAGTCCTGGTCAATGGATCAAATACAAACTACTTCAAACCAACAAGAGGAATTTGGCAGGGGGATTCGCTCTCCCCCTTCCTCTTTATTATTGTCTCCAATGCATTGTTCTTCCTCTTGCACAAAAATATGAGCCAGGGACTAATCAAAGGAATTAAGTGAACACCTCATTGCCCTGTCCTTTCTCAAATTTTGTATGCCGATGACAGAGACATCTTCGGTCGGGCGAAAAATGGTGAAGCAGCTCATATCAAGCAGATTCTAGCAATCCATGCGAATATCTTTGGGCAAATGAGGAGAAATCATTCTATTTTCTTCTCTAAAAAGACCCCTGAGGATATTAGGGAGGCTGTGGTTGGGGGTTTGCAAGTCAATCACGAAAGTTGGTTTGGGAAGTACTTGGGCTTGCCGGTTGAGTGGGGGAGGTGCAAAGTAGATACGTTCCGCTTTATCCTTGCTAGGATGACCGAGAGAGATGGCTCATGGAAAAGCATGTTGTTATCTCAAGGGGAAAGAGAGACTTTATCGAAAGCTATCCTACAAGCAATTCCATCATTTGTTTTCTCTTGCTTTAAACTCCGGATGGACTCTTGAAGAAGATGGATGTTCTTGTTGCTAGATTTTGGTGGTCGAGTGATGGATATAAGCGATCGATTTACTGGTGTAACCGTGAGCGGATGACATCCCCAAAATTTCAAGGAGGTTTGGGATTTAGAAACTTTAAGGAGTTCAATCTTTCTTTCCTTGCTAGACCGGGTTGGAAGATGATCCAATAGCCTCAAGCTTTATGGGTTCGGGTCCTCAAGGCATTAATTTCCCAATTAAGGACTTTATGGAAGCTGGTCGGCATTACAGACCATCATGGATTTGGCTGAGTATCATGGCTGGCCGGGATGCATTGATTAAAGGGCTTTGAAAGAATGTTGAGAATGGAGAGGCGACTTGGCTTAACGAGTCTTGTTTCCCGAACGCTAAGGACTTCTTGTGGCATCCCCTCCTCTAGCAATCTTTAAGATTAGTGATTGTGTTATCCTTCCCTTTAGAGTTGGAATGGTGCAAAGTTAAGGCATCTCTTCCCAGAGTATATGGTTAAAGAGATTTTAAAGATCCCTTGGGTCTACCTAATCTTAAAGATCGATGGATTTGACATTATGATCGTAAAGGAAAATTTTCGGCGAAGTCTTATTATAATTTGCTGAAACATGGTCAGCAAAGTATGAGTCTGGGTATGGATGAAGTCATGAATCAAGAGTGGCGTTGGCTGTTGAAAATCAAATTCTTTTTATGGAAGGCTTGTGAGGATAAGCTTTCAACAAGGTTAATCTTGCAAGATGAAAGATGTGCCCCAAGCTCTTTGTGTGGGTGTTGTGGATTGTAGAATGAGACCGGTGAACATATGTTTTTTCATTGCGGCTTGGTGCGGGAAATTTGGAGCAGGGTATGCCCCTCGATCCATTTACCATCGGTCTAAAAGTGTTTCAAGGAGTGGTTCATGAGGTTCAAATTAGATTCGTGTCAGGGGAAGGTTGTCGCAGCTTCCTTATGTTGTTGGATGATTTGGAAGTCAAGAAATGAATTAATTTTTTAAGGAAGCAGCCTTTCAGTTCAAGGGATTGTTGGTAAGTTCTTCCATGAACTTGCCCTCTGGAACAATCATCTTGCTCGTGTCCCTTGCCCAGGGTCGAGTGTTTTCATTGCGACCAACCATAGAAGCAACCAAAAACCCGATGATCTAATGTCGAGAAATGTTCACCGAAGACTTTTGTGTGATGGTTCTTTTCTTAAAAACGTCTAGAAGGCAGGGATTGGGGTCATTAGTGTGAACCCCGAAGGTCAGGCGGTTGATGGTGTGGTTGGTCGCTTCTTTTGAAGAACTCCATTAGTTGCTAAGGCTAGAGCTATCTTTTTGCGTGTCTTCTTGCCTCTCGAGAGGGAGGGGGAGCAGATGTGTGGCTGATTGCCGAGAGGTTGCTGATGCGTGTTATTCAGAGATTGAGGATTGTCTCTGGGAATGTGCTGTTGTTATTGTTGTTGTACAGGAGCTGCTGGGTATCTTTCCGTAGATCTAGGTTCATCATTACCTTCGTCGGTTTGTTGCAGCTGCTGATTCCATAACAAGGCAAGCGCGATATGAGACTTTGACTGTCGATTGGCTTTGTAATCTTAAACCCTCTTCAGATTCTATCTTTATGTAATCCTCAATGTACATTGTCTCTAGCCGGAGTTTCTGTTGATGTTTATGAATCACCACCCTCTTAACAAAAAAAACTAGATTTATGATTACCACTTACTAATAGGTTAATTACAAATTTCAATTTGATAGATTACTTGGCCTAAACAAGTAAGTATATATATACTAGTTGAAATATGAAACTATCAAAATGTTATATAAATTTTGTACTCGTGGGCGAGGAAATGAGATAGTTGGAACTCTGTCTGACCCTCTCTAATTCTGACATAATCAAACACTAAACTAGATTAAAAAATATCACATATATTTAAGAATTTAACGTTGAGGACTAAATGAACGGTACATAGTGTCATTGCTATCCGAGTAGAGCTTTGTCCAGCTTGAACTCGGGTTGTTTGATTTATAGGCAAGTCCTATTCATTCAGGTAAAAAGAATACTATTCATTCTATCCTTAAATTGAGCTAATTACCTCAAACAAGAAGGAACCGAATTTGATCAAAGAATGAAAGGGGCATTAACGGCAGAGATGATGAACAACACATGAAATCTATCGTTTTTTTCTTTCAGGGACCGACGAATGTATGCAATTGTCGGGCAACAAATGATTTGGACGTTCAATTAAGCGACTTGAACAAACAGATATATCATGGGATTTTGGTTAAACACGAGGGAGAAAACGATCTCAATCTCTGTTTTCAAAAACATAATACAATCAACGCTAAATTACGTACATTAGTATAGCAAACAAGAAGGATGATTGCATACATACATACACATACCGTTACTTTATGATGATTCTGACAATTGGCGTCGATCGAAGTGATGATCGTGATTGGAGATTCTGAAAGACAAGAATGCAGAATATCAATTATGGAGGCCACTTTGTGGAGTTACATTGACATTTTTATGACAGAAAGAAAGAGAGAGAGAGATAGATAGATAGATGGATACAGTGGCCAATGTATATCCAGCCACCCTGAAAATCAATAAAGATTATCTGAATTATTCGTTTTCTGGAAGATTGAAAAAATTAATAATAATTCGTGTTGGAAGTTTGGAACGTGGGAGTTACCGAAAGCATATTCGGAAATAAATTTGGATTGTACATCTTTATTTGTTGTGTTGGTCGGATTCTGTAAAGAGCCGATGGAAGGTACCTCGGTGAGGCCGTCAGAATGTTGGTGGTGGCCTCACTCATTCGTCCATGTGGTATGAACTGTCGAAATAAATCTAAGTCCAAATCTCCCAAAAACATTAAAAATAAAATCTCCTTCCCAAACGACACATAAATTTTCACTTCTCATAACCTCTATCTTCTCTTTCCCACTTATTAGTGACCGTGCTCCTAACGATGTTGTACATATCGGTCACTAATTTTTTTGGATGAATATTGGATCGTTGGGGTCCTAACTAAATATTTCATATCTTCACAACAGAATCCTGCTTTTTATTCCAAAAAAAGAAAACAACTTGGGACATCCATTTCTCATTATGCAGAGTGCTTACTATCCAGCTGCTTCGCCAGAAGATGCTAACACTAAATATTACACATCACATTTTAGAACAAAGGCTTCTTGCCGTTCAACATGCCCAGTAACTGATCCAGTACCTGCCCTCCTCCATCTCTGAGACCCGAATGCATGTACTCATTCGTTATCCATACCCTTATACCTGCAATCTTAGATGCTGTCTCTTTCGCCACCTTGAAATTCACGTACATGTCGTCGTAATAGACAGCTGCGGCAACAGGCACCTGCCAATGCCATAACAGTACAGAGTGATGGTTTGAACCAGCTACGGGAACGACTAGGTAAAGAGTTCCGAAGAAATATGGGAATAATGTACAGACCTTATTGCGGCTAAGCACATCCGTGTCGTACAAAGCAGGCCAATCATTCTTCTCAGCCAATAACTGAGCCACCTCTTTGTATTTCTTTAGAGAGAACACTTCATCAAACATCCATGGAAACACCATCTGAAAAGTCGAATTTCACATATAAATTAGCATGGAAAACCATATAACAGAACCATCACCAACTGGAAATTATGAGCTCCAAGAGGCAAAAATGCAACAATCTTGTCTGACAAAAATTTACTATTCACGTCATCAAAGGGTATACCGCATGCCTTGACCATTAGTAAGGATTCCATATAAATAGTAGAAGATAACCTGGTCATTTCAAGTTCTCAAGAAAAGGAAATGAAACTTTAATCCTCATCCACAAAAATATAGGATTTGTTCTCACCTCCCCTGTGAAAAATATAGGACGGCCCTCTTCAATGGCTTTGATTGCATCAAATTTTCCACCATCTTCACCCCTTATTCTATGAGCAGACCACTGTGATGCGGCACCCTTCAATAGAAGACTTAATTGATGTTAAGATACAAATAGAATTCAGCGACAAACCATCTACTTTAGAATCTTTACTTATTTGTGTGAAACTACAACAAGCGAACTTATCAATTATGGCTGCTTTAGAAGAAATTAGTACGGCACGATTCAGACAATGAATAATTCTTCGAAACTAGACAATAGTATTATAAGTGATAGGCAGGACGAATGAGAGTCTAGAATTGTACCTGGCAGTATATAGATTCCTGCATGAGAGCATATAGCGGGTTGGTACCAAAATCAAACCAGTTATCGAACTGAAAGCAAGAAACAGTGCAGACAGCTTCAGTTCCATGGTTAAGTGAAACCCTTCTTGTTAGTAAAAGTGTGAATATTCTTACGCCATTCAGGAAGTAGTCACTGATTTGCTTCTGTGATCCTTGAACTATTAAAGGATCCCATGCCCTCTCAAACCTAAGCTTCAGCAATAGGTATAAGAATGAAGATCATAAGACATAAGGATCACCGGTAAAGCACGTAAATTTTTTTTGAAACTATTTAAAATTTTAACGTAGTAATTTACACTGATGACTTACAAATAATGCAAACGTTCAAAACCTGAACTAGATCCCAGACCAGAAAGACCAAGAGTTTGTAACCCTTTTGGCGTTAAGAATCCTCCTGATGGAAGAGGCACCTATAGAAAAACGAAGAAAGTCAAACAGAGGAGCAATGTTTTAATCTTACGTTCACACTGGAGTAACAGAAGTACATGGTTGGGACTGTTTATAGTTTCCAGGACTAAATACTGAGGGGACCCAGCAAGCTTAGTTCATATAGGTTTAAATCATCTGAGGAGAATGGACCCCGAAAATATATAGGTATAAGAATCTTTGCAGCAAAATCCTCACCCCGCCTCCTTCTGCATGAGCTAGATACTCGACAACTTCACGAACAATCTCAACGTCCTGAGGGAACCTCTCATAGTACTTCTCATTCTGGCGAATAACTTGTTCACTGCAAACTCTGTAGACAGCATCTGCAGTGCAGTGATCTCCTAAAGGAGGTGTCCCTCCAGTTAGAAGCACTTGCTTTAGTCCTTGAGGTGCAAAACTCAAATAAGTCACTGCACAAAATCCACCGTAGCTCTACATGTCCAAAAATGTGGAACCACCGGTGATAAAGGTGTACTGTCAGATAATGATTGGCATACGAGGAACGTGAAGAAGATGAGAAATATAAAGAACAAAACAACAAGCAAGCATTACCGGTTTATTGGAGACCTAAAATAGAATAGCAGATAGCAAGCACAAGTAGTGGCATCACTAGCAGATAATCTTAAAAGAATGAAACAGCAGCTCCACAACCATCCAAGCATAAAGAATTGGATTGTGGGTTGCAACTTAATAAGAAGCATGTGTTTGATGCACGTAACACAAGTACAATGATGTTAGCAATTGGCTTTCTACAAGTACCTGACCCAATACTACCCAGGGTCCAGCATCAGGAACAAGACGAATCCGGATAAACTCGGCATCTTTCACTATGTTATCAGCTCGGAAGTTTGTCACGTATTCAGCAACCTCCTCCGCAGAACCAAGTTGAGACATAGATGAAGGTGTCAAAGCAGTAGATAAGCCTGTTCCTCTCTGCAAGAAATACACATTCCGACTCAGAGAAACAGTCAGTCCAGGGTAGCAAAGGGAAGCAAAAACGTTTTGGTACTACGAGAAATGCACACAACAAAACCATGCCTGATCCATGAGAACCACGCGATATTCCTCACAGGCTTTCTGTAACCATCCGCTAGCTTCAGAAGGACGTGGACACTCAAAACCTGGACCACCTTGCAGGTACAGAAGATATGGCATTGGTTGATCTTCTTTCCCAACTGCAGCATAAATACTGAATCAGTCTACAATTTGAAGATGAACTTAAGCATATATGAAAACTAGCTTAGCTCAAATAGACGAATGCAAACCTATACAATGCTTCTAGACACTAAACAATACTAATTGAAAAGTCACAGAATCTCCATAATATGTATGTTTACATCGCAAAGGCAGGTAACAGAAGCAGTTATGAAATGAACAGAAGGATACAAATTGTAGTAAACGAAGGATCACAAGAAGTCAAACTCGGAGCGCATATATTCATATAGATGGAAATGGAATGAGTGAAGTGAACAAGAACCGCCAACGACTTCACGAGCAAAGAGGGTGAGTTTCGGAGAAGCGTTGCGATCAGCGGAGGAATAGTTGAGGGGAACGGAAAATCGGTGATCGCGAAGCCGGAGGTCTGGAACGGAATACCAGGGTCCAACTACATGCTCCGGCGGAGAAAGCAAGGGTGAGGAGAGATTATTTACAGCCATGGTGCAAAATTTAACGACGATGGGACGGGTAGTTTTAAAGCGGGTAAGAGGTCTAGCGGAGGCGAGCGAGGGAGGCAGCGGAAAAGCCGTAGGAGAAGGAGAAAAGGAGCAGAATGAAGAGTTGAACTGAAGATGGTAGGACTTAATCAGGAAGTTGGGTGGCGCGTGAATTGCCAACATCATCCTCATTTGCCTCATTACGGAAAAACACAAAAACAAAAAAAGTCAAAATCCCAGGCGTATTGGTCTTGGGATCCCAGGGTTAATAACCATTGTGGTCAACAACTTATTGAGTTTCTGTCAATATGGTCATTGATCTTTAAAAAGTGACACACATACCAATAACTTATTTCAATTATAACAATGTAGTTATTTTGCCACCACTCTAATAAAAACTTAGACATATTATCATGCCCATTCATAACTCATGTTGCAATTTGACATATCATATATTCTATTTGAAATTCAATTCATTCAAGCAAGCTAAACTAAATTCACATAAAACTATCACTAACTAAATAAGACACACTAGAGTTAGAATAATCTCTCATATGTGGCCAATTAAGTCAAATCATGAAATCTATTAAATAATAAAGGACAAAGCCAAGTGATCCAAAATGAAATTTTATCCTCGTTTACTTCCCACTCAGAGCATCCTCTTTTTTGTTAATCATGTGTGATACAATCACACAACCATCTATACCAAAAGACACAAGACAATCATTATCTCGATTATTTGACTTACGGACACCAAGTGAGAACAAAAACGAAAACATAAAAGTATGTATTAGGTTATAAAATTCGATCACGTGTCAAGATTTGATGTGTGTGAATTGTCAATACATAACCTATGATTTTAATTTTAAATAGATAAATTTCGATAACATAAGTCTAAAAATATTTTAAAATATTATTAATTAAAAAAATATGTTAAAATTACAAATAGGAATACCTCTATCGAAAGTCCAAACTTATTAAAAAACACATTTGTTGATTAGAAAAAAAAAACAGATTGATCCTGAAAAGGTGAGCCGCCTCTGCTATGCACTGTCGCTTTCCATGTCCCAAATGGCGTTTCTCACCAAACTCTCCCGAACCTCCACCGCCGCAGTCAAATCCAGCCACCTCCTCTCCAATCTCCGTTGGTTTAGCAACGTCCCCGAAAACACCGTCTACGGTGGGCCACAGCACCAAAACCCTAACCAGAGAGTCACCTTAACACATTTGCGGCAAAAGCACAAGAAAGGAGAACCAATCACCGTTGTCACCGCTTATGACTATCCTGCTGCAGTCCACGTCGATGCCGCCGGAATCGACGTCTGCTTGGTCGGTGACTCTGCCGCCATGGTCGTCCACGGCCACGATACCACTCTCCCAATCTCCCTTGAGGAAATGCTCGTTCACTGCCGCGCCGTCGCCCGCGGAGCCAAGCGCCCTCTCCTCGTCGGAGACTTGCCCTTCGGAACCTACGAATCCAGCGACACTCAGGAACTCTGGAATTTCACGAGCGAGCTAATTCATTTTCACTTTCGGATTTATTTTTCGGCGGGGAAGCAAAAGTGAGTTGATTGTGTGAATTTCATTTTCATGCAGGCTGTTGATACAGCGGTGCGAATTCTGAAGGAAGGAGGGATGGATGCGATTAAGTTAGAGGGAGGGTCCCCCTCGAGGATTACTGCGGCGAAGGCGATCGTTGAGGCCGGCATTGCGGTTATAGGACACGTAGGACTCACTCCTCAGGCCATTAGTGTTCTTGGGGGATTCAGGGCGCAAGGAAGAAACATTGCTAGCGCTGTTAAGGTCTCTCTCTCTCTCTTTCTCTCTTCAATATTGCTGTTGTCTTGAGTTGGTAATCCCCAATTCTCTGGTTCTCAGGTTGTGGAGACGGCATTAACTCTACAGGAAGCAGGGTGTTTCTCTGTTGTTCTGGAATGTGTCCCTCCGCAGGTGGCTGCTGCTACTACATCTGCTCTGAACATCCCTACTATTGGAATTGGTGCAGGGCCTTTCTGTAGTGGCCAGGTAACCCTTCTCAAGAATCTTATTGCTAAATGTGTCACTACTCACTCATGATTGATACAGCATTGTGAGGATTAGGTTGTTTTTTCTTGGAAAGTTTGCACCTTCTTATATGTCGTACCACCGATAGCATAACCAGGATGATTGGAAGTCCTAGGCAGGATTTTAAGTTTACAATAAGTTTGAAAGCTACACTGGGCGAAATTTCAAAAAACACTAGACTTTGATTTTGTAAATTTTACAAATGAGTTCGTTACTTTGGAACCAAGAGACCCTGAGCAGTGACCTAGGTTTAGTAGCTTGTCTCCGGACTTGCCTTGTTTTGTTCTGCTTTGTCACAGCGTATAAAAAGTGTAGTCCTGCGTCACATTGGTTATTGATTTATCCTATCTTGGTTCAAGGCATGAAGAGTTGTGAGGAAATCTCAAGGATAGTATCTTATGTTTTGGTGAAATTAACGATAAGTTTCTGCATCTGATGGATTTGTGTTTTGAAATATAGATGCATAAACGTTGCAGGGCATGTCCTTGGCATCATCACTAGGTCCATCCATCCATGTTTGTATGTGATTTCAATTTTGACCCATCTTCTACTGCTTTGCCTGGTGATACATCCAGGTGCTAGTGTACCACGATCTTTTAGGGATGATGCAGCATCCGCACCATGCAAAGGTTATCACAATAGCTGCTGCCATCGCTCTCAATTATTCATTCATTGATTTGTTACATTTTGCTTGGTGGTGTTATGTTAACAAGTAAAAGGTTTTTTGCAGGTAACCCCCAAGTTCTGCAAACAGTATGCTCGTGTCGGGGACGTGATAAACAAAGCACTAGTCGGATACAAAGAAGAAGTGAGCAGTGGTTCGTTCCCTGGTCCAGCCCACAGTCCTTATAAAATATCAGAAGCTGATCTGAGTGGCTTTGTGGAGCAACTGCAGAAGCTGGGTTTAAACCAGGCAGCATCTTCAGCAGCTGAGGCATCTCACAAGTTATTGGCAGCCCATGACTGAACATTACAACGGTAGGGCTAAAACTGACAAGGTTCTTGGATTTTAGATAATAAGCATTATTGTGATAGTCAAAATCTGGATTTATCAACTTTCTTCTGCGATTTCAAATAATAATAATCATAATGTAGATTTGAGAACTTGTTACAACCAAATTGATTCCTACAATAGAAAAAGCAATGATAAACAAAGACGCAGCCTGCTTAGATATTTCTGCAAGTCCTACCATTCCCGTCCAGTCATAGTCCTTCTAACCTTAGACTCGAACTTGACTAGATCCTTCCTCAACAGATCAGCAGCTTCCTGGTTAAGAGGATCCTCGGGGTTCAGGTCTGTAAGAAGATAAAACAGTCCGTAGATGACAGTATTAATGTTGTCCACAGGCTTCCAGTCCTCTCGCATTACGTTGAGACAAACGTTCCCTTCAGGGTCGATGTTGGGGTGGAAAACCTTGGTCTTGCACTTGACTTTTGGCGCTACGTGCGGGTACGTATGCAAAATTTCGAACAAGAATGTGAAGCTTCTGCCTTTGTAGTTACCTTCGGCTGGTTTAATCGAGATCGTAAATTTCATGGGGTCGTCTTTGCCGTTGAGTTATGGTTCAGCTCTGAGATGTCCTTGTGAACACGGATTTCTCCAGCGCTATGCTTTTTCGGCCTGTTGTTGTTATTGGGGTTGTCAGCTTGTTCTTTCTGCTGCTGTTCCTTCACTTTGGAGAAACGAATCATGATGATGATGATTGGCTTTAGAGCAGAGGAAGAAATATGTTAGAACAAGTTTTTGAGGGTTGTGGTTGTGGTTGCGGCGAGTTTGATGTGAATATGAGGGTTACTTACAGTAACGAGTATTTATAGAACAATCGTAGATAATTGAAATCAGAATCAAATTCGGATTTGCCAGTTGAAGTAGGAAAAGGGAAAAGTGGCTTGGCGGCGCGAGGACTAACGAATCCGTTCTCTAAGCGGATATTTTACCCTGATCATAGCCGGAAAACAAAACTAATCTATTGTAATGTTTATTTTCAGTGCCTTTTTTAGTTTTGTGCCCCTTTATATATATATAGACTATTTATTTTGAGGTGTAACTCAAACACAAAATGGATTCTTTTATAATCAAATTATACATAGGTGGAAGCAGTGCATATGTTAATTCTACAAACTAAAGGAAATCATCGAGACACAATATGAACAAAAAATTTGCCTTTAACTACAACCTAACAAAATTATTAATTCTTAACCATGTTAATTCCAACAACAATAACATGAAAACAAGTGTCACATTTTAGATTGGCATTTGGGTCCAACTCATATCCTCTATTGGAGCAAAAAAGGAGATTTTGGGGTAGTTGTTTCTTACTATTATATATTATTGTAAATGTTTTCAACACGAACTTTGTTAATATCTAACTCAAATTGAATCTGATTATATTGTAGCTGCCAAGGTATCATAACTTCCAAACATGGCACATAGCGAATTGGGGTGGTGGCGCAGTTGGTTAGCGCGTAGGTTTCATAGCTTCTGAGAAATCCTGAGGTCGAGAGTTCGAGCCTCTCTCACCCCACATACTTTTCATCAATTTCCAGAATCCAGACCTTGATATATTCTTCTGAGGATCCAAGTGTTTTTTATTTCTTTAATCGTCATTGCATGAATCCTTATCCAGCCTCTAAACCTGTGATCGATCTAGTTTTGGAGAAGATTCGATGATTCAAGCTATAACATGATTGAAGATCGGTTTCCAGCTGCAGGTATTATACCTCACCACCATGATTCAGCACAACTGTTTGCAGTGGCAAAACTTTCAATGAGGTATATGTTTCTGTTTGCTTCAACAATTAAAGCTTGATGATCATCGTTGATGCTTTTAGATCAGAAAAGCTTGATCGTCTAGATAACATTGCACACAGTTACCTATGCAAGTGTTGTTGTCGTGAGGTTTCAGGATCACCCATGCCATGGATGAAGTTGACTTTAAGGCCACTTATTACTGCTACTGTTCTTTTCCTTAGAAGACTCTTTTTCAAGGAAGCCATTTCACATCAACTTCCTTACTCATCAACACTTATGGATCCCAGGATTTGTGGTCTCGTTTTGAGAATATATATATATATAATCGGATGTTCTTTTAAAAAACAAGGGTTGTTGTAGTATAGTGGGAAGTATTCCTACTTGTCACTTGGGTTTGATCCCTGGCAATGGCGTTTTTATCCTTCTTTTTATTCTAACATGCTGAGGAATGCTTGGGCTTCTTGTTGCTTCTAACATCCTTCTTAACCTGCTAGTTGGCTTTATTAATTATTATTGCTTCTAACAAGCTGGATTATGTAGTGGCTGTGCTTGAAATTTTCACTTAACTCAAAGTTGAAAAACTCATCCAACTTGAACCCAATCGATATTTTCTTAAAAATTTATTATTCATCTAAAGTATTATTTTGTGTCATGCATATTCAACCCGGCTATCGTTTTGAGAGGGGTGTCGAGAGATTGTCCTGCCAGATCGTGGACCGTTGGATCATGTTACCATTGGGTCAACTTTCATCCAACGACTGAAAATGAGTCAAATGAATTGACTTGAATGGGGGTAGTGTCCGAACAAAAAAATTGGAAAAATTTACTATAGTGTGGTCATTGTACGAGCATGTTATGTCGCGAATACGACAATATTATGAGCTCGTTATGTAGTTGTTACGTCCACCTTACGAGTAGTTGAATTCATCATTGTTATGTCTAGTTTACCACTCTTTTATATCAGTGATATATATACTTTACGAGTCTGTTATAAGTTTTTTATTATGTTCTTTAATAGGCTTATTATGTCGATTTCATATATAAATTGTTATATCCACGTTACGTTGTTATTATATTATTGTTATGTTGGTGAATTCTTCAGTATACCTGGTATACCGAAACTTTCGGTGTGCGCATTTTTTTTTGTAACGTAAATCCATCACCAACGTCCATTTTCAGTTTGCGATCTCGACGGTTCATAATTATTCGGATATTAAATTTTTATTTCACATTTTATTTTTGATTTCAGTTTGCGATCTAAAATTGGATTGTAATTGATCAAAATTTCATGTGATTTCAAATAAAAAATTCATGTGGTTTAATTGAAATTGTTGCTGCTGTTTTTTGCTGCCACTTTGGGGTGCCATACACGATGTTTTGTTTGGTTTTTTAGTTGCAGAATGTCTCAAGTCTTGTTTTGAAGCACCGGGATTTTATTATCTTGCTGCTTTTTTCGGAGTTATGTTTCCTTCGTCTCCCTCTCTTGCTCTCTAATCTGCTGCCTTAGCTTGCTAAAACTTCTTTGTCAAATTAAGAAAGTAAGATCTTTTGTCAAATTGAGAAAACATATGAGATTAAAAATAAAATGCGAAATAGAAATTTAATATTTGAATAATTGTGAACCGTCGAGATCGCAAACTGAAAATGGACGGTGATGATGGATTTACTTTACAAAAAAACTGAGCACACCAAAAGTTTCGGTATACCAGATATACTGAAGAATTTATCGTTATTATTATATTTGTTTATGTGAGAAAAGTAAAAAAAAAGAGAGAAAAAAAAGTTGAATTGAATATCAAATTAATTGGAGAAAAATACCTCTCGAAACGATAGAATTTTCAATGCATATTCACAAATCACACCAACTATATCTCCTGCGGGAAAAAAATTCAATCATACCCTTCCATCGGAGCTGGGATTGCTATCATGGAATACACTGTTCGATGGACATCAAATAAAATATTACGTACAAATATAAATATCACATTCCTCTTGACCCAGTCATGCACGCCACGAACCCTCCGTACTCCTGATCACCACAAGAGTACGTGTACTCTTTTACAAGAAGTATGTGTATGAATGTGTATTTTTTAAAAGAAAGTGTGTACATTTAATATACCTTTTTTAAAAGTAATTTAGTAATTTCACCTAAATATTATTTTTTTCTAAATTTCTTATATAATTAATATGTTTTACATATAAACTCGAATTTGATTAAGTTTTACTTCAACATCTTAGTTTTTCAAAAATAATTAAAACTATTATAGTGTTGATATGTTTTAACGAATTACTTTGTTCTGATGTCAAATACATAAGTTGATTGTCTCAAAATTAGACTTCATAAGTATCATAAACTCATAGACGAGTATTAACAATTATAAGATATAGTATTAGCAACTTTGAAGTTGATATAGTTATTAAAAATATAAAGGTAGTTATTAATAACTTAGAGGTATGTATGAGCAATGAGGTAGATAAAAGAGTTCTTGAGGGAAGTCAAATATAGTTAAATCGTTTCTATCTTTATTAGTAGATTTTTATAAAAAAATTATCATTAAAGATGTTATAATAATTACTTTTTGTTATAAAACTAAAATAAAGAAGAGCAAGAATATGGAAGGAGAAGAGTATTCTTATTGATGTATAAAGATGGTACAAGAGAGCACTATTTATAGGCTCTAGAATTTATAACCTATACATCACTAGTATAACTACACTTAAATAAGATATTCATTTTCATGTTCAATGTATAGGAGTTACAAAGGTAGGAGTTACAAATGGGCATTCATACACATAATTATAATATTCATAACACTCCCCCTTGAATGACCATTGGTTAAAAATATTCATTATTCTTCGAATACGCTTTTGATACTGCCTCATTAAAAACGTTATCAGGAAAACCCAGTGGGAAAAACCATAGTTAAGGGAAAAAGAGTGCAGTTACGTATTGACTCCCCCTGATGATGACATCAGTTGAGATCATTCAAATCGACTCCCCTTTGATGATAATATCAACTCGCCCTCATCATTATATCAGTTGAGATTATTCAATCACCAAACTACAAAATTTGTTTTGGACTAGCTTTCCAACAGTTGATGCAGAGAGAGGTTTGGTGAATAAATCACTTGGGTGCACTTAGTTGACAAATATTTCAACTCATTGGAGTTCGTGCATAAAATGTGAATATGAGATAAAAACTAGTGAAGGAAAAAGAATACATAATCATCACATCATGTTGGAACATTTTCTTGCAACTCAAGGATATATACAAAATAAATATCATGCATGATTTATAAAATCATCTCGTGAAATGGTGGTATAGCTTTATAAGTTGGTTTCACAGCCCACCAAGTGGTAAATTTACCACATGAGACCAATTTATGGTCAACAAACACAAATAAGACCAAGATTACTACTTCAAAACTAAGTAGTTCTTGTGTCTGAATAAAGGTCGATTAAAATCGACATAGAGTCACATAGTGATCTTACTACCATCCAGGCATTGATAGCCATGTCATATCCATATAAATTTTTTGTTGGATATAATTAGTATATCATTGATGATATACAAAAATCATGTACGAGAGAGATGCACAATTGGCAAGTTAGTGGTAATCTTCCACATCTTTCATCTCGAACTCTATAGCTAATCAATAGTTGATTGCTTTGAGAAACTCTTTACGAGCTCAATAAAGTGTGTGTCATCTATGTAACAAAAGATGATCACATCTAATTATGTCAAAAATCAAAGAAACACATTTTAAAATATAAAATTAAATTAAGAAAATTTTGGTAAGAATTTTGAAACCATAAAATAAGACAAAGATGATTTTTCAAAAAATCAACTTGAAATGATGAAGAAATTATATGCATAAAGAAATGTATGATATGTTAAATGTACCATGTCTCTCAATCTTTCAATTCATATGACGTCAATTGGATATAATTGAATATTGTTCACGCGAACTTGAATTGTTTGCTTATAGCAAAATAAATCCTCAAGGGAATTTCATATACACATGTGTATTCTAATTATGCAAACCATACATATAGGTTGCAAGGACATCCATTAGGGGCAAACTCTTTCCCTTCATAAATTGCAGGCTAATCGAATAATAAAAAGTAGTTGCACCCACCACATGAGAATATATTTTCTCATAATCAAAATGTTATAGGTTTGTTGTACAAAATCTTTCAAAAATGAGATGTTTCATAACTTCTCATACTCATACTTTACATCTCAATGTATAAAGACTTGATGTCTTATAACTTTTCATTTCTCTGGGAATTTGATTTTGCCTCAAATTGAAATTTTTCAGCCAATCATTTCTTTCTTTGCATACATTTTGGCTCATGATCCTCATTTTCAACTATCATATTTTAGCGTGGCACTATACACAAAATTTTCGTCGATGTTGACTTTATTGCGGTTCCAGTATTTTCCATCCAAGATATAGATAATTGAGATATCTATTTTCATATCTTTCAGGTACCTGAGACTCTTATTGAGCACATTATTTGTTTCTCTTGGTGGCTTTGCGTAAATAATGTTAACCTCAATTTGACCATCTTGATATATAGCTCCATTCCACTTTGAGGATTTTTTTCCTTTGGAACCGAGTGGTCTACCACACTTTTGCGGGTTTTAGACTCATTTGTGATGTCAGATTGCCCAATATTTGCATTATTGTTATTGGAGCAGTTCGAGTTGGCACATGAAAACTTTCTTCTGGTTGGGTCAGTAAAGTGTCTAGTAGATAATGAATTATATATTTTTCAAACTTCACGTTCATATTGTTTAGTGCGAGGATCAAAATGATATGATGATTATTCATCTAATCTCTGTGCCAACCTTTGATTTTCTTCACATAATGTTGAGAATTATGATTATATGAATGATAAACCTCCAAACGGTCCTCAAAATTTCCTACCAACGATGTAAATATTTTACCATCGATGAACTCGTAATCAACATAATTTCCAAATCTTCATTGAGAACTCATCCTAATAAATTGTGGCGAAGCAATTTAGATGTGTATATCACATCCATATATCCAATGATGGAAAGTATAAGGTTTTGACCCAAAAACCACATATAATGGAGGAATTCATAATAATTTCTTGGCGTAATGCGAATTTGTGTTGTTCATGTGAATGACATGTTTACAATAATATAAATGGAAAATGTTCGTCTTAACGACACATTTTTGTTATTGGATAATCATGAAAATATGCTCATAACCAAAATGGTTGAGCTAGTAATCTCCCAAGTTCAAGTTTGTCGTGATATGCACATGTGACTATCTAATTAATGCATCGATTAAAATAATTGGCTCACATGTTGGGTGTATGGATCCACAAATATCACATTTGTTTTGTTGTGTGGAGGAGAAATGATCTTACTTTAGTTGATGATTATCAACAATCTACTCTACTTGAGAACAAGCAACTCAAATATTAGTTAAGGTTTGTTGGAGATTTCACTCAACAATGGGTAATGGAGAGGCGATGAGACTCCCCTAGAAACGAAAGCTTGTTGACAGAACACAAAATTGTTTGTGCTCCCAGGAAGTAGGAGAGTCACAAGGACTACTTAAATCCCTATAACCTTAGGAATCATTTCTTTAGAATACCCAAGTTGAGACCATCATGCACAACAATGTTCAAGAGAACATACTCTTTAGATTATGGAATCATCAAAATTGACCATAAAGGTACTTATCGATTCGTATCATGAGTGAACCGGGATGGTCTCACCGGTTATGCCAAATAATAGTTGTCAGGACGAGTAAACTTATAGTTTACATTTATATACATGTATCTCAATCACAATAACATGTGTGGTACAAATTGGAGGATAATATTATTGATTCAATAATTATATAGCCATAGACCATATTATTATTCCTATCTTGATCCTAAACAAATTGGAATAAAGATTTTGTTCCTTCGTGAACAATATAATAGCTCGATCTAGAGCTTGAGAGAAATGTTGTACTACACCAAATATCTTGGTGCGCTATCAATGTGATATATATCACAATTAATTATGGTGATTCTCACCATAAAATACTCATTTTTGTCATGAGAATGGTACATAGTTTAAATGATAAATAGAGATATTTCTCAATCATCTATGTCACAAATTAATGGAAGAATAATTCTTGTATAGCCACAGTTGTTATGTCCATCCGAATAAAAGGGTTCCTTATAGGGACAATGATCATATGATGTTACTTTTCAAGAATAATGTAACACATGTGTCTTTGCACAATCACTTTGAGGGCTAAATTAGTATCAGTTGGATATGATCAATCAAAATAAAATTGATGGTCGTATCACCTTTCATGTGATTGGAACTTTTCAACATCAACTCACAACATCCTTTCTTGGGTAAATATGTATTTCTCAAATTTCTTTCTCATGGCTAAAATAATAGGTATGTTCCTCCATAATATTATATATCCCATATTTTGTCACTTAGGGGACATATGATTATAACCATGCACTTCATGGAGTGACATTGTGTCTCATTGGACTACTAACATTTCACACATATTAGATAGCCCATTTCTCAAGATATGTGTCTCATGGAACATTCAACCATATCAGACTTTTATGAGTACAATCATTCACTCCAGAGAATGATGTTTTGTCTCTTTGACCTTCAATAGTTGAGACAAAGAATATTACTTCATAGCTTTGTCCTTTCGATAACTTGTGTCTCATTGTACTCATCTTTCGGCCTATCACTAAAATGATGGAGAGTAAAGATCAAAACATTTGCACTGTCTTGATATGATGAATGACCTTGTTTCATGAAGAACATTATAAATGGATTTTAGCCTCCAAGGGCAATGAAGGATAATGTTTTTCCGAAACATCAAGGGCCACAAATTCAAATTTCGAGATTTTCGTCATACTATAAAAAAAGCCAAGTCAATTAAATCACATTATAAACCAAATAATAAAATTATATAAAAGATAATATCAAATTATTATCAATAGAGAATAAGGACAATAAAAAAAACATCATAAATTGTAACATATGATAATATTATAAACATTTCGTAGATGTAGTAATGTGTGAAAATAATCATAATTGATATAATCAATAATAAAATGTTAACGACAATATATCAATTGAAAAGATAATAGCAATTACAAAAGTAAATGACATATATTATATAATTACAGCTGTTTGGATTTGTTACTATTATTTCGCAACTGCCTATCCACATAAAAAAACAACCTATATAATATATATAATAAGCTAAACGTAAAAGGGATGTTTTGGCAATTAAATAATAAAAATACAATGGCTAACAATAAATTGGCTACATTAAATAGAATTTGATAAGAATAGGCCAACAGTATTATATATTTTAACCATTTTAAAGCAATAAGCATAATCTCCATCGTTTAAAACGCTGATAACGTTAATATGAATAATACTAAATAATAATAAATGGTATGCATAATGGAAATAGTATAATATATAGAACCGGAGAATGATAACATAAGATTACTATGTGAAAAACATGAATAACACAAGTTTGTGGCATGTATAAGTAGGAATTGAAAAAACGAATTTGATTGCCAACAACAAATAAACACTAATATTACCAATGAAGAAAAAATAATTTAAAACACATCACTTCGTAAACCTTTAAAGAATAAAAAAAAAAAGAAAATTGAGGGTCACTGGAGCAATAAATGAACTCCTCACCACTCAAAACAAATTAGATAGACAACAACCATCGAAAAAAAATTAAGCAACTGCCCTAATTAAAAATGAAAACAACCATCCCCAGACGCATGCTAACAGAAATATAACTATTGCAAATAACTCTGCATCGGGTGCATTATTTTAATGCATGCGTGAATACGCTCTTTGGTTGGAGCAACGACACTTTGGAAGATTAGTGAATCTTCAAGAGTATTCGTGCTGATAACGTGTTATAAAACTAAAATGAAGAAGAGCAAGAATATGGAAGGAGAAGAGTATTCTTATTGATGTATAAAGATGGTACAGGAGAGTACTATTTATAGGCTCTAGAATTTATAACCTATACATCACTAGTATAACTACACTTAAATAGGATATTCATTTTCATGTTCAATGTATAGAAGTTACAAAGGTAGGAGTTACAAATGGACATTCATACACATAATTATAATATTCATAACACTTTCTAAGTTGTTACATATTTTTAATTACTCAACATGTTGGAATCCTATTCTCAAAAGTTAATTTCTAACTACACAATAAAATTAGGGTATTCTTTACCATATTGTTTGCTTTTTTAAGTTTGGATAGTGTTTTCTTTTTCAAAATTTTCATATTATGTATTTAAAGGTATATCGGAAATTTGAAGTCATATGATAGATTAATGCACGCATATCTATTGTTCCGTTCAAATATAAAGTTTGACTATAATATTTTCTTTTCTAAATTTGTTGGTATTAATATAAAGCAGACTTTTGAAGTAAATAATATATTGATGCACTCATTCATATTATTGCTCTTTTCAAATATAAAGTTTGATTATCATTTTTTTTTCGAATTTCTCAAATTAAGAATTTCAAGATACATCAGGCTTTTGAAGTAAATAATACAAGGATGTATGCATATATATTATACCTTTCATATATAATTCAGTTATAGTGTTTCCTTATTCAAATCTATGATATAAAGTATTGAAAGGTACATCATGCATTTGAAGTAAATAATATATTTGATTATGTATATGAATTGTTCCTTCAAAATATAAATTTTAGGTAAAATGTTTTATATTTTTGATTGTGCATGTTAAATGTTTAAAGTTAGTTAATAATACATTAATGCATATTTATAGCTTATTGTGGATTTTATTTATGAGAGACTTGATATATATTTTAAATATTTTTTCAACTTTAACCGTATGGTAAGAGTTCAAAAATTAAGTGAATTCATATATATAATAAGAGAAAGAATTTCAAATCAACCAACAGACCGATAAATATCTTGTAGACATATACACAATTATGAAAAGTATGTACACGACGGCAAAACATGTACCCATGTAGACAATATCTGATGTCTACGAAAAGAGTACTACAAAATGTACACAGTGTACACGAATACAATACAAGTTTCGTGTACAACGCCTGACGCATGTACAAGACATGTGTAGGGCTCGTACGTTTGAACAAAATGTGTAACATCTACAACCTTATCACCTGGAAAAAAACATTCCAATAAATAGCTCCAGCGGCGGCTATCATTGTCTAATCGTTGGAAAATTTGTTTCAAATCAAAGCTCGTGTGGCCGTAAAGTGTCCCACTGCAGGGATGTAGCGGCAACGTCTTTACAGCTGCCGGAACTCTATGGTGGTGAAAATTAGAGTGATTTCGAGAATATGTCTAATTTCTCCAGAGAAGAATAAAAAGAAGAATGAGACTACTTATTGTTCTGGCGGGTGGTTTCAGCGAGCCAGCTGTGGTGGCCACGGGACGTGGTGATTGTGCTCCTCCGTGTAGGTGACGACGAACATTTCTGGGTCGAATTTGTTCCTCTCTACTTGCTTCCTCGCCATACATGTTTTTTAGGAGCTACATCTATAATATCCCCTGAACCCGCCGCCATATAAGGAAACAAAATTTAACTTCAGCTGTGGTGGCCACGGGGGTGGTGGTTGTGCTCCTCCGTGTAGGTGACGACGAACATTTTCGGGTCGAATTTGTTCCTCTCTATTTGCTTCCTCGCCATACATGTTTTTAGGAGCTACATCTATAATATCCCCTAAACCCGCCGCTATATAAGGAAAAAAAATTTAACTTCAGCTGTGGTGGCCACGGGGGTGGCGGTTGTGCTCCTCCGTGTAAGTGACGACGAACATTTTCGGGTCGAATTTGTTCCTCTCTACTTGCTTCCTCGCCATACATGTTTTTGAGAAGCTACATCTGTTATATCCCCTGAACGCGCCGCCATATAAGGAAACAAAATTTGACTTCAGCTGTGGTGGCCAGGGGGGTGGTGGTTGTGCTCCTCCGTGTAGGCGACGACGAACATTTTCGGGTCGAATTTGTTCCTCTCTATTTGGTTCCTCGCCATACATATTTTTGAGGAGTTGTATCTGTAATATCCCCTGAACCCGCTGCCATATAAGGAAACAAAATTTGACTTCAGCTGTGGTGGCCAGGGAGGTGGTGGTTGTGCTCCTTCGTGTAGGTGACGATGAACATTTCCGGGTCGAATTTGTTCCTCTCTACTTGCTTCCTCGCCATACATGTTTTTGAGAAGCTACATCTGTAATATCCCCTAAAGCCGCCGCCATATAAGGAAACAAAATTTGACTGCAGCTGTGGTGGCCACGGGGGTGGTGGTTGTGCTCCTCCGTGTAGGTGACGACGAACATTTTCGGGTCGAATTTCTTCTTCTCTACTTGCTTCCTCGCCATACATGTTTTTGAGAAGCTACATCTGTAATATCCACTGAACCCGCCGCCATATAAGGAAACAAAATTTGACTGTAGCTGTGGTGGCCAGGGGGGTGGTGCTTGTGCTCCTCCGTGTAGGCGGCGACGAACATTTTCGGGTCGAATTTGTTCCTCTCTATTTGGTTCCTCGCCAAACATGTTTTTGACGAGCTACATCTGTAATATCCCCTGAACCCGCCGTCATATAAGGAAACAAAAGTTTACTTCACCTGTGGTGGCCAAGGGGTGGTGGTTGTGCTTCTCTGTGTAGGTCACGACGAACATTTCCGGGTCGAATTTGTTCCTCTACTTGCTTCCTCGCCATACATGTTTTTTAGGAGCTACATCTGGAATATCCCCTAAACCCGCCACCATATAAGGAAAAACAATTAAACTTCAGCTGTGGTGGCCACAGGGGGTGGTGGTTGTGCTCCTCCGTGTAGGTCACGATGAACATTTCCGGGTCGAATTTATTCCTCTCTACTTGCTTCCTCGCCATACATGTTTTTCAAAAGCTACATCTGTAATATCCCCTGAACCCGCCGCAATATAAGGAAACCAAATTTAACTTCAGCTGTGGTGGCCACGGGGGTAGTGGTTGTGCTCCTCCGTGTAGGTGACGACGAACATTTTCGGGTCGAATTTGTTCTTCTCTACTTGCTTCCTCGCCATACATGATTTTGAGAAGCTATATCTGTAATATCCCCAGAACCCGCCGCCATATAAGGAAACAAAATTTGACTGCAGCTGTGGTGGCCAGGGGTATGGTGGTTGTGCTCCTCCGTGTAGGCGACGACGAACATTTTCGGGTCGAATTTGTTCCTCTCTATTTGGTTCCTCGCCATACATGTTTTTTAGGAGCTACATCTGGAATATCCCCTAAACCCGCCACCATATAAGGAAAAATAATTAAACTTCAGCTGTGGTGGCCATAGGGGGTGGTGGTTGTGCTCCTCCGTGTAGGTCACGATAAACATTTCGGGTCGAATTTGTTCCTCTCTACTTGCTTCCTCGCCATACATGTTTTTCAAAAGCTACATCCGTAATATCCCCCGAACCCGCCGCAATATAAGGAAACCAAATTTAACTTCACTTGTGGTGGCCACGGGGGTAGTGGTTGTGCTCCTCCGTGTAGGTGACGACGAACATTTTCGGGTCGAATTTGTTCTTCTCTACTTGCTTCCTCGCCATACATGATTTTGAGAAGCTATATCTGTAATATCCCCAGAACCCGCCGCCATATAAGGAAACAAAATTTGACTGCAGCTGTGGTGGCCAGGGGTATGGTGGTTGTGCTCCTCCGTATAGGCGACGACGAACATTTTCGGGTCGAAGTCTTTCCTCTCTATTTGGTTCCCCGCCATACATGTTTTTTAGGAGCTACATCTGGAATATCCCCTAAACCCGCCACCATATAAGGAAAAACAATTAAACTTCAGCTGTGGTGGCCACAGTGGGGTGGTGGTTGTGCTCCTCCGTGTAGGTCACGATAAACATTTCCGGGTCGAATTTGTTCCTCTCTACTTGCTTCCTCGCCATGCATGTTTTTCAAAAGCTACATCTGTAATATCCCCTGAACCCGCCGCAATATAAGGAAACCAAATTTAACTTCAGCTGTGGTGGCCACGGGGGTAGTGGTTGTGCTCCTCCGTGTAGGTGACGACGAACATTTTCGGGTCGAATTTGTTCTTCTCTACTTGCTTCCTCGCCATACATGATTTTGAGAAGCTATATCTGTAATATCCCCAGAACCCACCGCCATATAAGGAAACAAAATTTGACTGCAGCTGTGGTGGCCAGGGGTATGGTGGTTGTGCTCCTCCGTGTAGGCGACGACGAACATTTTCGGGTCGAATTTGTTCCTCTCCATTTGGTTCCTCGCCATACATATTTTTGAGGAGTTACATCTGTAATATCCCCTAATCCCGCCGCCATATAAGGAAACACAATTTAACTTCACTGTGTGGTGGCCACGGGGGTGGTGGTTGTGTTCCTCCGTGTAGGTGAAGACGAACATTTTCGGGTCGAATTTGTTCGTCTCTACTTGCTTCCTCGCCATACATGTTTTTGACAAGCTACATCTGTAATATCCCCCGATCCCGCCGCCATATAAGGAAACAAATTTTGACTGCAGCTGTGGTGGCCAGGGGGTTGCTGCTTGTGCTCCTCCGTGTAGGCGACGACGAACATTTTCGGGTCGAATTTGTTCCTCTCTATTTGGTTCCTCGCCATATAATTTTTTGACGAGCTACATCTGTAATATCCCCTGAACCCGCCGTCATATAAGGAAACAAATGTTTACTTCACCTTTGGTGGCCAAGGGGTGGTGGTTGTGCTTCTCTCGTGTAGGTCACGACGAACATTTCCGGGTCGAATTTGTTCCTCTACTTGCTTCCTCGCCATACATGTTTTTTAGGAGCTACATCTGGAATATCCCCTAAACCCGCCACCATATAAGGAAAAACAATTGAACTTCAGCTGTGGTGGCCACAGGGGGTGGTGGTTGTGCTCCTCCGTGTAGGTCACGATGAACATTTCCGGGTCGAATTTGTTCCTCTCTACTTGCTTCCTCGCCATACATGTTTTACAGAAGTTACATACGTAATATCCCCCGAACCCGCCGCAATATAAGGAAACAAAATTTAACTTCAGCTGTAGTGGCTACGGGGGTGGTGGTTGTGGTCCTCCGTTTAGGTGACGACGAACATTTCCGGGTCGCATTTGTTCCTCTCTACTTGCTTCCTCGCCATACATGTTTTTGAGGAGCTATACCTGTAATATCCTCTGAACCCGCCGCCATATAAGGAAACAAAATTTGACTTCAGCTATGGTGGCCAGGGTGTGGTGGTTGTGGTCCTCCGTGTAGGTGACGACGAACATTTCGGGTCGAATTTGTTCCTCTCTACTTGCTTCCTCGCCATACATGTTTTTAAGGAGCTACATCTATAATATCCCCTGAACCCGCCGCCATTGAAGGAAACAAAATTTAACTTCAACTGTGGTGGCCAGGGGGGTGGTGGTTGTGCTCCTCCGTGTAGGTGACGACGAACATTTTCGGGTCGAATTTGTTCCTCTCTATTTGTTACCTCGCCATACATGTTTTTTAGGAGCTAGATCTAAAATATCCCCTGAACCCGCCGCCATATAAGGAAACAAAATTTAACTTCAGCTGTGGTGGCCACGGGGGTGGTTGTTGTGCTCCTCCGTGTTGGTGCCGACGAACAATTTCGGGTCGAATTTGTTCCTCTCTCTCTACATGGTTCCTCGTAATAAATGATTTTTAGGAGCTACATCTATAATATCCCTTGAACCCGCCGCCATATAAGGAAACAAAATATAACTTCAGCCGTGGTGGCCACGTGGGTGGTGGTTGTGTTTCTCTGTGTAGGTGCCGACGAACAATTTCGGGTCGAATTTGTTCCTCTCTCTCTACATGGTTCCTCGCCATACACGATTTTTAGGAGCTACATCTATAATATCCCTTGAACCCGCCGCCATATAAGGAAACAAAATATAACTTCAGCTGTGGTGGCCACGTGGGTGGTGGTTGTGCTTCTCTGTGTAGGTGCCGACGAACAATTTCGGGTCGAATTTGTTCCTCTCTCTCTACATGGTTCCTCGCCATACATGATTTTTAGTACCTACATCTATAATATCCCTTGAACCCGCCGCCATATAAGGAAACAAAATATAACTTCAGCTGTGGTGGCCACGGGGGTGGTGGTTGTGCTCCTCCGTGTAGGTGACGACGAACATTTTCGGGTCGAAGTTGTTCCTCTCTATTTTCTTCCTCGCCATACATGTTTTTTAGAAGCTACATCTATAATATCCCCTAAACCCGACGCTATATAAGAAAACAAAATTTGACTTTAGCTGTGGTGGCCAGGGGGTGGTGGTTGTGCTTCTCCGTGTAGGCGACGACGAACATTTTCGCGTCGAATTTGTTCCTCTCTATTTGCTTCCTCGCCATACATATTTTTGAGGAGTTACATCTGTAATATCCCCTGCACCCGCCGCCATATAAGGAAACCAAATTTGACTTCAGCTGTGGTGGCCACGGGGGTGGTGGTTGTGCTCCTCCGTGTAGGTCACGATGAACATTTCCGGGTCGAATTTATTCCTCTCTACTTGCTTCCTCGCCATACATGTTTTTCAAAAGCTACATCTGTAATATCCCCTGAACCCGCCGCAATATAAGGAAACCAAATTTAACTTCGAGTTTGTGGTGGCCACGGGGGTAGTGGTTGTGCTCCTCCGTGTAGGTGACGACGAACATTTTCGGGTCGAATTTGTTCTTCTCTACTTGCTTCCTCGCCATACATGATTTTGAGAAGCTATATCCGTAATATCCCCGAAACCCGCCGCCATATAAGGAAACAAAATTTGACTTTGCGAGCATTTGTGGTGGCCAGGGGTATGGTGGTTGTGCTCCTCCGTGTAGGCGACGACGAACATTTTCGGGTCGAATTTGTTCCTCTCTATTTGGTTCCTCGCCATACATGTTTTTTAGGAGCTACATCTGGAATATCCCCTAAACCCGCCACCATATAAGGAAAAATAATTAAACTTCAGCTGTGGTGGCCATAGGGGGTGGTGGTTGTGCTCCTCCGTGTAGGTCACGATAAACATTTCCGGGTCGAATTTGTTCCTCTCTACTTGCTTCCTCGCCATACATGTTTTTCAAAAGCTACATCTGTAATATCCCCTGAACCCGCCGCAATATAAGGAAACCAAATTTAACTTCGACTTTGTGGTGGCCACGGGGGTAGTGGTTGTGCTCCTCCGTGTAGGTGACGACGAACATTTTCGGGTCGAATTTGTTCTTCTCTACTTGCTTCCTCGCCATACATGATTTTGAGAAGCTATATCTGTAATATCCCCAGAACCCGCCGCCATATAAGGAAACAAAATTTGGCTCGCATTTGTGGTGGCCAGGGGTATGGTGGTTGTGCTCCTCCGTATAGGCGACGACGAACATTTTCGGGTCGAAGTCTTTCCTCTCTATTTGGTTCCCCGCCATACATGTTTTTTAGGAGCTACATCTGGAATATCCCCTAAACCCGCCACCATATAAGGAAAAACAATTAAACTTCGAGCCGTGGTGGCCACGGTGGGGTGGTGGTTGTGCTCCTCCGTGTAGGTCACGATAAACATTTCCGGGTCGAATTTGTTCCTCTCTACTTGCTTCCTCGCCATGCATGTTTTTCAAAAGCTACATCTGTAATATCCCCTGAACCCGCCGCAATATAAGGAAACCAAATTTAACTTCAGCTGTGGTGGCCACGGGGGTAGTGGTTGTGCTCCTCCGTGTAGGTGACGACGAACATTTTCGGGTCGAATTTGTTCTTCTCTGCTTGCTTCCTCGCCATACATGATTTTGAGAAGCTATATCTGTAATATCCCCAGAACCCACCGCCATATAAGGAAACAAAATTTGACTGCAGCTGTGGTGGCCAGGGGTATGGTGGTTGTGCTCCTCCGTGTAGGCGACGACGAACATTTTCGGGTCGAATTTGTTCCTCTCCATTTGGTTCCTCGCCATACATATTTTTGAGGAGTTACATCTGTAATATCCCCTAATCCCGCCGCCATATAAGGAAACACAATTTAACTTCAGCTGTGGTGGCCACGGGGGTGGTGGTTGTGTTCCTCCGTGTAGGTGAAGACGAACATTTTCGGGTCGAATTTGTTCGTCTCTACTTGCTTCCTCGCCATACATGTTTTTGACAAGCTACATCTGTAATATCCCCCGATCCCGCCGCCATATAAGGAAACAAATTTTGACCGGCTAGCTGTGGTGGCCAGGGGGTTGCTGCTTGTGCTCCTCCGTGTAGGCGACGACGAACATTTTCGGGTCGAATTTGTTCCTCTCTATTTGGTTCCTCGCCATATAATTTTTTGACGAGCTACATCTGTAATATCCCCTGAACCCGCCGTCATATAAGGAAACAAATGTTTACTTCACCTTTGGTGGCCAAGGGGTGGTGGTTGTGCTTCTCTGTGTAGGTCACGACGAACATTTCCGGGTCGAATTTGTTCCTCTACTTGCTTCCTCGCCATACATGTTTTTTAGGAGCTACATCTGGAATATCCCCTAAACCCGCCACCATATAAGGAAAAACAATTGAACTTCAGCTGTGGTGGCCACAGGGGGTGGTGGTTGTGCTCCTCCGTGTAGGTCACGATGAACATTTCCGGGTCGAATTTGTTCCTCTCTACTTGCTTCCTCGCCATACATGTTTTACAGAAGTTACATCTGTAATATCCCCTGAACCCGCCGCAATATAAGGAAACAAAATTTAACTTCAGCTGTAGTGGCTACGGGGGTGGTGGTTGTGGTCCTCCGTTTAGGTGACGACGAACATTTCCGGGTCGCATTTGTTCCTCTCTACTTGCTTCCTCGCCATACATGTTTTTGAGGAGCTATACCTGTAATATCCTCTGAACCCGCCGCCATATAAGGAAACAAAATTTGACTTCAGCTATGGTGGCCAGGGTGTGGTGGTTGTGGTCCTCCGTGTAGGTGACGACGAACATTTCTGGGTCGAATTTGTTCCTCTCTACTTGCTTCCTCGCCATACATGTTTTTAAGGAGCTACATCTATAATATCCCCTGAACCCGCCGCCATTGAAGGAAACAAAATTTAACTTCAACTGTGGTGGCCAGGGGGTGGTGGTTGTGCTCCTCCGTGTAGGTGACGACGAACATTTTCGGGTCGAATTTGTTCCTCTCTATTTGTTACCTCGCCATACATGTTTTTTAGGAGCTAGATCTAAAATATCCCCTGAACCCGCCGCCATATAAGGAAACAAAATTTAACTTCAGCTGTGGTGGCCACGGGGGTGGTTGTTGTGCTCCTCCGTGTTGGTGCCGACGAACAATTTCGGGTCGAATTTGTTCCTCTCTCTCTACATGGTTCCTCGTAATAAATGATTTTTAGGAGCTACATCTATAATATCCCTTGAACCCGCCGCCATATAAGGAAACAAAATATAACTTCAGCCGTGGTGGCCACGTGGGTGGTGGTTGTGTTTCTCTGTGTAGGTGCCGACGAACAATTTCGGGTCGAATTTGTTCCTCTCTCTCTACATGGTTCCTCGCCATACACGATTTTTAGGAGCTACATCTATAATATCCCTTGAACCCGCCGCCATATAAGGAAACAAAATATAACTTCACCGTGGTGGCCACGTGGGTGGTGGTTGTGCTTCTCTGTGTAGGTGCCGACGAACAATTTCGGGTCGAATTTGTTCCTCTCTCTCTACATGGTTCCTCGCCATACATGATTTTTAGTACCTACATCTATAATATCCCTTGAACCCGCCGCCATATAAGGAAACAAAATATAACTTCACTTGTGGTGGCCACGGGGGTGGTGGTTGTGCTCCTCCGTGTAGGTGACGACGAACATTTTCGGGTCGAAGTTGTTCCTCTCTATTTTCTTCCTCGCCATACATGTTTTTTAGAAGCTACATCTATAATATCCCCTAAACCCGACGCTATATAAGAAAACAAAATTTGACTTTAGCCGTGGTGGCCGGGGGTGGTGGTTGTGCTTCTCCGTGTAGGCGACGACGAACATTTTCGCGTCGAATTTGTTCCTCTCTATTTGCTTCCTCGCCATACATATTTTTGAGGAGTTACATCCGTAATATCCCCCTGCACCCGCCGCCATATAAGGAAACCAAATTTGACTTCAGCTGTGGTGGCCACGGGGGTGGTGGTTGTGCTCCTCCGTGTAGGTGACGACGAACATTTTAGGGTCGAATTTTTTCCTCTCTACTTGCTTCCTCGACATACATGTTTCTGAGGAGCTACATCTGTAATATCCCCTGAACCCACCGCCATATAAGGAAACAAAATTGAACTGCAGCTGTGGTGGCCACGGGGGTGGTGGTTGTGCTCCTCTATGTAGGTGACGATGATCATTTTCGTGTCGAATGTGTTCCTCTCTACTTGCTTCCTCGCCATACATGTTTTTGAGAAGCGACATCTGTAATATCCCCTGAACCCACCTCTATATAAGGAAACCAAATTTAACTTCAGCTGTGGGGGCCACGAGGGTGGTGGTTGTGCTGCTCCGTTTAGGTGATGACGAACATTTCCGGGTCGAATTTGTTCCTCTCTACTTGCTTCCTCGCCATACATGTTTTTTAGGAGCTACATCTATAATATCCCCTGAACCCGCCGCCATATAAAGAATCATAATTTGACTTCAGCTGTGGTGGCCAGGGGGTGGTGGTTGTGCTCCTCCGTGTAGGAGACGACGAACATTTTCGTTTCGAATTTGTTCCTCTCTATTTGCTTCCTCGCCATACATATTTTTAAGGAGTTACATCTGTAATATCCTCCTGAACCCGCCGCCATATAAGGAAATAAAATTTGACTTCAGCTGTGGTGGGCAAGGGGTGGTGGTTGTGCTTCTTTGTGTACGCGACGACGAACATTTTCGGGTCGAATTTGTTCCTCTCTATATGCTACCTCGCCATACATGGTTTTGAGGAACTACATCTATAATATCCCCTGAACCCGCCGCCATATAAAGAAACAAAATTTGACTTCAGCTGTGGTGGCCAGGGGGTGGTGGTTGTGCTCCTCCGTGTAGGAGACGACCAACATTTTTGTTTCGAATTTGTTCCTCTCTATTTGCTTCCTCGCCATACATATTTTTAAGGAGTTACATCTGTAATATCCCCTGAACCCGCCGCCATATAAGGAAATAAAATTTGACTTCAGCTGTGGTGGGCAAGGGGTGGTGGTTGTGCTTCTTTGTGTAGGTGACGACGAACATTTTCGGGTCGAATTTGTTCCTCTCTACTTGCTTCCTCGACATACATGTTTTTGAGGAGCTACATCAGTAATATCCCCTGAACCCGCCACCATATAAGGAAAAAAAATTGAACTGCAGCTGTGGTGGCCACGGGGGTGGTGGTTGTGCTCCTCCGTGTAGGTGATGATGATCATTTTCGTGTCGAATGTGTTCCTCTCTACTTTCTTCCTCGCCATACATGTTTTTGAGAAGCTAGATCTGTAATATCCCCTGAACCCACCGCCATATAAGGAAACCAAATTTAACTTCAGCTGTGGGGGCCACGGAGGTGGTGGTTGTGCTCCTCCGTTTAGGTGACGACGAACATTTCCGGGTCGAATTTGTTCCTCTCTACTTGCTTACTCGCCATACATGTTTTTTTAGGAGCTACATCTATAATATCCCCTGAACCCGCCGCCATATAAAGAAACAAAATTTGACTTCAGCTGTGGTGGCCAAGGGGTGGTGGTTGTGCTTCTCCGTGTAGACGACGACGAACATTTTCAGGTCGAATTTGTTCCTTTCTATTTGCTTCCTCGCCATACATATTTTTGAGAAGTTACATCTCGTAATATCCCCTGAACCCGCCGCCTTATAAGGAAATAAAATTTGACTTCAGCTGTGGTGGGCAAGGGGTGGTGGTTGTGCTTCTTTGTGTAGGCGACGACGAACATTTTCGGGTAGAATTTGTTCCTCTCTATTTGCTTCCTCGCCATATATGTTTTTTAGGAGCTACATCTATAATATCCCCTGAACCCGCCACCATATAAGGAAACAAAGTTTAATTTCAACTCGTGGTGGCCACTGGGGTGGTGGTTGTGCTCCTCCGTGTAGGTGACGACGAACATTTTAGGGTCGAATTTTTTCCTCTCTACTTGCTTCCTCGCCATACATGTTTTTGAGAAGCTACATCCGTAATATCCCCTGAACCCACCGCCATATAAGGAAACCAAATTTAACTTCAGCTGCGTGGGGGCCACGGAGGTGGTGGTTGTGCTCCTCCGTTTAGGTGACGACGAACATTTCCGGTCGAATTTGTTCCTCTCTACTTGCTTACTCGCCATACATGTATTTTAGGAGCTACATCTATAATATCCCCTGAACCCGCCGCCATATAAGGAAACAAAATTTAACTTCAGCTGTGGTGGCCACGGGGGTGGTGGTTGTGCTCCTCCGTGTAGGTGACGACGAACATTTTCGGGTCGAATTTGTTCCTCTCTATTTGCTTCCTCGCCATATATGTTTTTTAGGAGCTACATCTATAATATCCCCTGAACCCGCCACCATATAAGGAAACAAAGTTTAATTTCACCGTGGTGGCCACGGGGGTGGTGGTTGTGCTCCTCCGTGTAGTGACGACGAACATTTTAGGGTCGAATTTTTTCCTCTCTACTTGCTTCCTCGCCATACATGTTTTTGAGAAGCTACATCCGTAATATCCCCCGAACCCACCGCCATATAAGGAAACCAAATTTAACTTCACTGTGGGGCCACGGAGGTGGTGGTTGTGCTCCTCCGTTTAGGTGACGACGAACATTTCCGGGTCGAATTTGTTCCTCTCTACTTGCTTACTCGCCATACATGTATTTTAGGAGCTACATCTATAATATCCCCTGAACCCGCCGCCATATAAAGAAACAAAATTTGACTTCAGCTGTGGTGGCCAAGGGGTGGTGGTTGTGCTTCTCCGTGTAGACGACGACGAACATTTTCAGGTCGAATTTGTTCCTTTCTATTTGCTTCCTCGCCATACATATTTTTGAGAAGTTACATCTGTAATATCCCCTGAACCCGCCGCCTTATAAGGAAATAAAATTTGACTTCAGCTGTGGTGGGCAAGGGGTGGTGGTTGTGCTTCTTTGTGTAGGCGACGACGAACATTTTCGGGTAGAATTTGTTCCTCTCTATTTGGTTCCTCGCCATATATGTTTTTTAGGAGCTACATCTATAATATCCCCTGAACCCGCCACCATATAAGGAAACAAAGTTTAATTTCAGCTGTGGTGGCCACGGGGGTGGTGGTTGTGCTCCTCCGTGTAGGTGACGACGAACATTTTAGGGTCGAATTTTTTCCTCTCTACTTGCTTCCTCGCCATACATGTTTTTGAGAAGCTACATCTGTAATATCCCCTGAACCCACCGCCATATAAGGAAACCGGATTTAACTTCGAGCCGTGGGGGCCACGGAGGTGGTGGTTGTGCTCCTCCGTTTAGGTGACGACGAACATTTCCGGGTCGAATTTGTTCCTCTCTACTTGCTTACTCGCCATATATGTATTTTAGGAGCTACATCTATAATATCCCCTGAACCCGCCGCCATATAAGGAAACAAAATTTAACTTCAGCTGTGGTGGCCACGGGGGTGGTGGTTGTGCTCCTCCGTGTAGGTGACGACGAACATTTTCGGGTCGAATTTGTTCCTCTCTATTTGCTTCCTCGCCATATATGTTTTTTAGGAGCTACATCTATAATATCCCCTGAACCCGCCACCATATAAGGAAACCAAATTTAACTTCAGCTGTGGGGGCCACGGAGGTGGTGGTTGTGCTCCTCCGTTTAGGTGACGACGAACATTTCCGGGTCGAATTTGTTCCTCTCTACTTGCTTACTCGCCATACATGTATTTTAGGAGCTACATCTATAATATCCCCTGAACCCGCCGCCATATAAAGAAACAAAATTTGACTTCAGCTGTGGTGGCCAAGGGGTGGTGGTTGTGCTCCTCCGTGTAGACGACGACGAACATTTTCAGGTCGAATTTGTTCCTCTCTATTTGCTTCCTCGCCATACATATTTTTGAGAAGTTACATCTGTAATATCCCCTGAACCCGCCGCCTTATAAGGAAATAAAATTTGACTTCAGCTGTGGTGGGCAAGGGGTGGTGGTTGTGCTTCTTTGTGTAGGCGACGACGAACATTTTCGGGTAGAATTTGTTCCTCTCTATTTGCTTCCTCGCCATATATGTTTTTTAGGAGCTACATCTATAATATCCCCTGAACCCGCCACCATATAAGGAAACAAAGTTTAATTTCAGCTGTGGTGGCCACGGGGGTGGTGGTTGTGCTCCTCCGTGTAGGTGACGACGAACATTTTAGGGTCGAATTTTTTCCTCTCTACTTGCTTCCTCGCCATACATGTTTTTGAGAAGCTACATCTGTAATATCCCCTGAACCCACCGCCATATAAGGAAACCAAATTTAACTTCAGCTGTGGGGGCCACGGAGGTGGTGGTTGTGCTCCTCCGTTTAGGTGACGACGAACATTTCCGGGTCGAATTTGTTCCTCTCTACTTGCTTACTCGCCATACATGTATTTTAGGAGCTACATCTATAATATCCCCTGAACCCGCCGCCATATAAGGAAACAAAATTTAACTTCAGCTGTGGTGGCCACGGGGGTGGTGGTTGTGCTCCTCCGTGTAGGTGACGACGAACATTTTCGGGTCGAATTTGTTCCTCTCTATTTTCTTCCTCGCCATACATGTTTTTTAGGAGCTACATCTATAATATCCCCTAAACCCGCCGCTATATAAGAAAACAAATTTTGACTTCAGCTGTGGTGGCTAGGGGGTGGTGGTTGTGCTTCTCCGTGTAGGCGACGACGAACATTTTCGGGTCGAATTTGTTACTCTCTATTTGGTTCCTCGCCATACATATTTTAGAGGAGTTACATCTGTAATATCCCCTGAACCCGCACCAATATAAGGAAACAAAATTTGACTTCAGCTGTGGTGGCCACGGGGGTGGTGGTTGTGCTCCTCCGTGTAGGTGACGACGAACATTTTAGGGTCGAATTTTTTCCTCTCTACTTGCTTCCTCGACATACATGTTTTTGAGGAGCTACATCTGTAATATCCCCTGAACCCGCCACCATATAAGGAAAAAAAATTGAACTGCAGCTGTGGTGGCCACGGGGGTGGTGGTTGTGCTCCTCCGTGTAGGTGATGATGATCATTTTCGTGTCGAATGTGTTCCTCTCTACTTTCTTCCTCGCCATACATGTTTTTGAGAAGCTACATCTGTAATATCCCCTGAACCCACCGCCATATAAGGAAACCAAATTTAACTTCAGTTGTGGGGGCCACGGAGGTGGTGGTTGTGCTCCTCCGTTTAGGTGACGACGAACATTTCCAGGTCGAATTTCTTCCTCTCTACTTGCTTACTCGCCATACATGTTTTTTAGGAGCTACATCTATAATATCCCCTGAACCCGCCGCCATATAAAGAAACAAAATTTGACTTCAGCTGTGGTGGCCAAGGGGTGGTGGTTGTGCTCCTCCGTGTAGACGACGACGAACATTTTCAGGTCGAATTTGTTCCTCTCTATTTGCTTCCTCGCCGAACATATTTTTTAGAAGTTACATCTGTAATATCCCCTGAACCCGCCGCCTTATAAGGAAATAAAATTTGACTTCAGCTGTGGTGGGCAAGGGGTGGTGGTTGTGCTTCTTTGTGTAGGCGACGACGAACATTTTCGGGTCGAATTTGTTCCTCTCTATTTGCTTCCTCGCCATACATGTTTTTCAGGAGCTACATTTATAATATCCCCTGAATCCGCCGCCATATAAGGAATCAAAGTTTTACTTCAACTATGGTTGCCACGGGAGTGGTGGTTTTGCTTCTCCGTGTAGGTGACGATGAAAATTTTCGGGTCGAATTTTTTCCTCTGTACTTGATTCCTCGCCATACACGTTTTTTAGGAGCTACATCTATAATATCCCTTGAACCCACCGCCATATAAGGAAATAAAATTTTACTTCAGCTGTGGTCGCCAGGGGGTGGTGGTTGTGCTCCTCCGTGTAGGTGACGACGAACATTTTCAGGTCGAATTTGTTCCTCTCTACTTGCTTCCTCGCCATAAATGTTTTTGAGGACATTTATATGCAATATCCTCTAAACCCGCCGCTATATAAGAAAACAAAATTTGACTTCGATTTGTGGTGCCCGGGGGGTGGTAGTTGTGCTTCTCCGTGTAGGCGACGACGAACATTTTCGGGTCGAATTTGTTCCTCCCTATTTGGTTCCTCGCCATACATATTTTTGAAGAGTTACATCCGTAATATCCCCCGAACCCGCCGCCATATAAGGAAAAAAAATTTAACCTCAGCTGTGGTGGCCAGGGAGTTGGTGGTTGTGCTCCTCCGTGTAGGTGACGACGAACATTTCCGGATCGAATTTGTTCCTCTCTACTTGCTTCCTCGCTATACATGTTTTTTAGGAGCTACATCTATAATATCCCCTGAACCCGCCGCCATATAAGGAAACGAAATTTGACTTCAACTGTGGTGGCCAGGGGGTGGTGGTTGTGCTCCTCCATGTAGGCGACGACGAACATTTTCGTGTCGAATTTGTTCCTCTCTATTTGCTTTCTCGCCATACATATTTTTGAGGAGTTACATATGTAATATCCCCCGAACCCGCCGCCATATAAGGAAATAAAATTTGACTTCACTTTGTGGTGGGCAAGGGGTGGTGGTTGTGCTTCTACTGTAGGTGACGACGAACATTTTCGGGTCGAATTTGTTCCTCTCTATTTGCTTCCTCGCCATATATGTTTTTAGGAGCTACATCTATAATATCCCCCGAACCCGCCACCATATAAGGAAACAAAGTTTAATTTCGAGTCTGTGGTGGCCACGGTGGTGGTTGTGCTCCTCCGTGTAGGTGACGACGAACATTTTCGGGTCGAATTTGTTCCTCTCTACTTGCTTTCTCGTCATACATGTTTTTGAGGAGCTATACCTGCAATATGCTCTGAACCCGCCGGCATATAAGGGAACAAAATTTGACTTCAACTGTGGTGGCCAGGGGGTGGTGGTTGTACTACTCCGTGTAGGTGAAGACGAACATTTCCGGATCAAATTTGTTCCTCTCTACTTGCTTCCTCGCCATACATGTTTTTGAGGAGCTACATTTGTAATATCCCCTGAACCCGCCGCCATATAAGGAATCAAAATTTTACTTCAGCTGTGGTTGCTAGGGGAGTGGTGGTTTTGCTTCTCCATGTAGGTGACGATGAAAATTTTTCGGTCGAATTTGTTCCTGTCTACTTGTTTCCTCGCCATACACGTTTTTTAGGAGCTACATCTATAATATCCCTTGAACCCACCGCCATATAAGGAAATAAAATTTTACTTCAGCTGTGGTGGCCAGGGGGTCGTGGTTGTGCTCCTCCGTGTAGGTGACGATGAACATTTCCGGGTCGAATTTGTTCCTCTCTACTTGCTATCTCGCCATACATGTTTTTGAGGACCTACATTTGTAATATCCCCTAAACCCGCCGCCATACAAGGAATCAAAATTTAATTCAGCTGTGGTTGCCAGAGGAGTGGTGGTTTTGCTTCTCCGCGTAGATGACGACGAAAATTTTCGGGTCGAATTTGTTCCTCTCTACTTGCTTCCTCGCCATACACGTTTTTTAGGAGCTACATCTATAATATCCCTTGAACCCACCGGCATATAAGGAAACAAAATTTGACCTCGAGTTTGTGGTGGCCGAGGAGGTGGTGGTTATGCTCCTCCGTGTAGGAGATGACGAACATTTCCGAATCGAATTTGTTACTCTCTATTTGCTTCCTCGCCATACATATTTTTGAGGAGCTACATTTGTAATACCCCCTGATCTCGCCGCCATATAAGGAAACAAAATTTGACCTCAGTTGTTGTGGCCAGGGAGGTGGTGGTTGTGCTCCTCCGTGTGGGCGACGACGAACATTTCTGGATTGAATTTGTTCCTCTCTACTTGCCTCCTCGCCATACATGTTTTTGAGGAGCTACATTTGGGATATCCCCTGAACCCGCCGCCATATAAGGAAACAAAATTGTACCTCAGCTGTGGTGGCCAGGGAGGTGGTGGTTGTGCTACTCCGTGTAGGAGACGACGAACATTTCCGAATCGAATTTGTTCCTCTCTACTTGCTTCCTCGCCATACATGTTTTTAAGGAGCTACATTTGTAATACCCCCCGATCTCGCCGCCATATAAAGAAACAAAATTTGACCTTAGTTGTTGTGGCCGGGGAGGTGGTGGTTGTGCTCCTCCGTGTGGGCGACGACGAACATTTCCGGATCGAATTTGTTCCTCTCTACTTGCTTCCTCGCCATACATGGTTTCGAGGAGCTACATTTGTAATATCCTTCAACCCGACACCATATAAGGAAACAAAATTTTACTTCGTGTGTGGTTGCCGAGTGGTGGTTTTTCTCCACCGTGTAGGTGACGACGAACATTTCGGATCGAATTTGTTCCTATCTACTTGCTTCCTCGCCATACATGTTTTTGAGGAGCTACATTTGTAATATCCCCTCAACCCGCCGCCATATAACGAAACAAAATTTGACCTCAGCTGTGGTGGCCAGGGAGGTGGTGGTTGTGCTCCTCCGTGTAGGTGACGACGAACATTTCCGGATCGAATTTGTTCCTCTCTACTTGCTTCCTCGCCATACATGGTTTTGAGGAGCTACATTTGTAATATCCCTTCAACCCGACACCATATAAGGAAACAAAAGTTTACTTCAGCTGTGGTTGCCACGGGAGTGGTGGTTTTCCTTCTCCGCGTAGGTGACGACGAAAATTTTCGGGTCGAATATGTTCCTCTCTACTTGCTTCCTCGCCGGTCACGTTTTTAGGAGCTACATCTATAATATCCCTTGAACCCACCGCCATATAAGGAAATTAAATTTTACTTAATTTGTGGTGGCCAAGGGGTGGTGGTTATGCTCTTCGTGTAGGTGACGACCAAAATTTTCGGCTCGAATTTGTTCCTCTCTACTCTCTCTCCTCGCCATAAATGTTTCCGAGGAGGTACATATGCAATATCCTCCGAACCCGCCACCATATAAAGAAAGTAAATTTGACGTCGAGTTGTGTGGGGGCCGGGGGTTGTGGTTGTGCTCCTCCGTGTAGTTGACGACGAACATTTCCGGTCGAATTTGTTCCTCTCTACTTGCTTCCTCGCCATACATGTTTTTGAGGAGCTACATTTGTAATATCCCCTGAACCCGCCGCCATATAAGGAATCAAAATTTTACTTTAGCCGTGGTTGCCAGGGGAGTGGTGGATTTGCTTCTCCGCGTAGGTGATGACGAAAATTTTCGGGTCGAATTTGTTCCTCTCTACTCTTCGTCACCATAAATGTTTTTGAGGAGGTACATATGCAATATCCTCTGAACCCGCCGCCATATAAGGAAAGTAAATTTGACTTCGAGCCGTGGTGGCTAAGGGGTGGTGGTTGTGCTCCTCCGTGTAGGTGACGACGAACATTTCGGGTCGAATTTTTCCTCTCTACTTGCTTCGTCGCCATAAATGTTTTTGAGGAGGTACATATGCAATATCCCTGAACCCGCCGCCATATAAGGAAAGTAAATTTGACTTCAGCTGTGGTGCCTAGGGGGTGGTGGTTGTGCTCCTCCGTGTAGGTGACGACGAACATTTCCGGGTCGAATTTGTTCCTCTCTACTTGCTTCCTCGCCATACATGTTTTTGAGGAGCTACAGTTGTGATATCCCCTGAACCCGCCGCCATATAAGGAAACAAAATTTGACCTCCGTTGTGGTGGCCAAGGGGTGGTGGTTGTGCTCCTTCATGTAGGTGACGACGAAAATTTCGGGTCGAATTTGTTCCTCTCTACTTTCTTCCTCGCCATAAATGTTTCGAGGAGGTACATATGCAATATCCTCTGACCCCATTGCCATATAAAGAAAGTAAATTTGACTTCGAGTGTGGGGGCCGGGGGTTGGTGGTTGTGCTCCTCCGTGTAGGTGACGACGAACATTTCGGGTCGAATTTGTTCCTCTCTACTTGCGTCCTCGCCATACATGTTTTTGAGGAGCTACATTTGTAATATCCCTCTGAACCCGCCACCATATAAGGAATCAAAATTTTACTTTAGCCGTGGTTGCCGGGGAGTGGTGGATTTGCTTCTCCGCGTAGGTGATGACGAAAATTTTCGGGTCGAATTTGTTCTTCTCTACTTGCTTCCTCGCCATACACGTTTTTTAGAGCTACATCTGTAATATCCCTTGAACCCACCGCCATATAAGGAAATAAAATTTTACTTAAGCTGTGGTGGCCAACGGGTGGTGGTTGTGCTCCTCCGTGTAGGTGACGACGAACATTTTCGGGTCGAATTTGTTCCTCTCTACTTTCTTCCTCGCTATAAATGTTTTTGAGGAGGTACATATGCAATATCCTCTGAACCCACCGCCATATAAAGTAAGTAAATTTGACTTCAGCTGTGGTGGCCAGGGGTTGGTGGTTGTGCTCCTCCGTGTAGGTGACGACGAACATTTCCGGGTCGAATTTGTTCCTCTCTAC
>JAUJYP020000439.1:0-16837 GCA_030674075.2 Linum usitatissimum | reverse complement strand
TAAGGTTCTAATGGAAGATGCTAATTTGATGGCGTGGTAGGGCTTACGTGATGTGGATAATAATATTAAGGAGTTGGGAGGTCATAATAAAAACATTCGTGGGTTGCTCCCTAAGTTTGACACTTGTTTTTGGAATCATAGTTACCGTAAAGTGAATGAAGTTTCCCATATTATGGCGCACGGTATAGCTAATTGTAATACTCCCCATTGTCATCGTGGATATTCCTCGGACTTCTTTGATTGACCAACTTAAGCTGAACGACTTAAGACCTAATTTAGATTAATAATATCTTACAAGTTTCATTTTATAAAATCACAAAAGTTTAAGAACGGAAGGGAGTTGGACATCGGATATAGCGGCCGGTCGTGATGGATTTTGTTTTGTCACTTGCTTTCGGGCATCGTTTAAGTAAGGTTCTTGTGAAAAGTAATAACTTGATAGTGTGTTAGGGCATACATAACGTGGATGATAATATTACGGAGTTGGGGATGATATGTAAAAGTATTTTTGAGGTTTTCCTAAGTTTGACACTCGTGTTTTAAATCATTGTTACCGTGAAGTGAATGAAGGTGCCCATATTGTGGCGCATTGTATAGCTAATAGGAATATTCCAATGGTCTTAATGGATATTCCTCTTATCTCTCTGATTGACCATCTTAAGCTAGACGGTGTAAGACCTACTTCAGATTAAAAATGTCCAGCAGGGTTCAATTAAAAAAATCATATAATTTTAAGAACCGAAGGGAGTTGGATGTCGGATATGGTAGAAGCAGTCGCGGTGGTGTTCGGTTTGTAGCTTTTTGTCAGCCATCAATTTAATAAGGTTCTTATGGAAAGTGATAATTTGATTGCGTGGTAGGGCTTACATGAGGTAGATAATAATATTATGGAGTTGGTAATTATCTGTAATAACATTCGTTGGTTGCTCCCTAAGTTTGACACTATTGTTTGGAATCATGGTTACCATAATGTGAATGAAGTTTCCCATATTATGGCGCATAGTATAGCTAATTGTAATACTCCCATTGTCATCATGGATATTCCTCCAACTTTCTGATTGACCAACATAAGCTGAACCACTTAAGACCTAATTTAGATTAATAATATCTTACAAGTTTCATTTTATAAAATCACAAAAGTTTAAGAACCGAAGGGAGTTGGACGTCGGATATGGCAGAAGAAGTCGTGTCGGATTTTAGTTTGTCACTTGCTTTCAGGCATCGATTAAGTAAGGTTCTTGTCAAAAGTGATAACTTGTTAGTGCGTTAGGGCTTACATAACATGGTTGATAATATTACGGAGTTGGGGATCATCTGTAATAACATTCATGGGTTGATCCCTAAGTTTGACACTTGTGTTTGGAATCATGGTTACCATAATGTGAATGAAGTTTCCCATATTATGGCGCATAGTATAGCTAATTGTAATACTCCCATTGTCATCATGGATATTCCTCCAACTTTCTTATTGACCAACATAAGCTGAACGACTTAAGACCTAATTTAGATTAATAATATCTTACAAGTTTCATTTTATAAAATCACAAAAGTTTAAGAACCGAAGGGAGTTGGACATCGGATATAGCAGAAGCAGTCGTGATGGATTTTAGTTTGTCACTTGCTTTCAGGCATCGATTAAGTAAGGTTCTTGTGAAAAGTGATAACTTGATAGTGCGTTAGGGATTACATAACGTGGTTGATAATATTACGGAGTTGGGGATCATCTGTAATAACATTCATGGGTTGATCCCTAAGTTTGACACTTGTGTTTGGAATCATGGTTACCATAATGTGAATGAAGTTTCCCATATTATGGCGCATAGTATAGCTAATTGTAATACTCCCATTGTCATCATGGATATTCCTCCAACTTTCTTATTGACCAACATAAGCTGAACGACTTAAAAGCTAATTTAGATTAATAATATCTTACAAGTTTCATTTTATAAAATCACAAAAGTTTAAGAACCGAAGGGAGTTGGACGTCGGATATGGCGAAGAAAGTCGTGTCGGATTTTAGTTTGTCACTTGCTTTCAGCATCGATTAAGTAAGGTTCTTGTGAAAAGTGATAACTTGATAGTGTGTTAGGGATTACATAACGTGGATGATAATATTACGGAGTTGGGGATCATCTTGTAAAAGTATTCGTGAGTCGTTCCCTAAGTTTGACACTCGTGTTTTTAATCATGGTTTCCGTGAAGTGAATGAAGGTGCCCATATTATGGCGCATTGTATAGCTAATTGGAATATTCCAATGGTCTTAATGGATATTCCTCTTATCCCTTTGATTGACCATCTTAAGCTGGCCGGTGTAAGACCTACTTCGCATTAAAAAATATCCACAGGTTCAATTAAAAAAGTCATATAATTTTCGTAACCGAAGGGATTTGTATGTTGGCTATGGTAGAAGCGGCCGTGGTGGAGTTCAGTTTGTAGCATGTTGTCAGCCATCGATTTACTAAGGTTCTAATGGAAAGTGCTAATTTGATGGCGTGGTAGGGCTTACATGATGTGGATAATAATATTATGGAGTTGGGAGTCATCTGTAAAAACATTTGTGGGTTGCTCCCTCAGTTTGACACTTGTTTTTGGAATCATGGTTACCGTAAAGTGAATGAAGTTTCCCATATTATGGCGCACAGTATAGCTAATTGTAATACTCCCATTGTCATCGTGGATATTCCTCAGACTTGCTGATTGACCAACTTAAGCTGAACGACTTAAGACCTAATTTAGATTAATAATATCTTACAAGTTTCATTTTATAAAATCACAAAAGTTTAAGAACCGAAGGGAGTTGGACATCGGATATAGCAGAAGCAGTCGTGATGGATTTTTGTTTGTCACTTGCTTTCAGGCATCGTTTAAGTAAGGTTCTTGTGAAAAGTAATAACTTGATAGTGTGTTAGGGCATACATAACGTGGATGATAATATTACGGAGTTGGGGATGATACGTAAAAGTATTTTTGAGGTTTTCCCTAAGTTTGACACTCGTGTTTTAAATCATTGTTACCGTGAAGTGAATGAAGGTGCCCATATTGTGGCGCATTGTATAGCTAATTGGAATATTCCAATGGTCTTAATGGATATTCCTCTTATCTCTCCGATTGACCATCTTAAGCTAGACGGTGTAAGACCTACTTCGCATTAAAAATGTCCAGCGTGGTTCAATTAAAAAAATCATATAATTTTAAGAACCGAAGGGAGTTGGATGTCGGATATGGTAGAAGCGGCGATGGTGGTGTTCGGTTTGTAGCTTTTTGTCAGCCATCAATTTAATAAGGTTCTTATGGAAAGTGATAATTTGAATGCGTGGTAGGGCTTACATGAGGTGGATAATAATATTATGGAGTTGGTAATTATCTGTAATAACATTCGTTGGTTGCTCCCTAAGTTTGACACTATTGTTTGGAATCATGGTTACCATAATGTGAATGAAGTTTCCCATATTATGGCGCATAGTATAGCTAATTGTAATACTCCCATTGTCATCATGGATATTCCTCCAACTTTCCGATTGACCAACATAAGCTGAACGACTTAAGACCTAATTTAGATTAATAATATCTTACAAGTTTCATTTTATAAAATCACAAAAGTTTAAGAACCGAAGGGAGTTGGACGTCGGATATGGCAGAAGAAGTCGTGTCGGATTTTAGTTTGTCACTTGCTTTCAGGCATCGATTAAGTAAGGTTCTTGTGAAAAGTGATAACTTGATAGTGTGTTAGGGATTACATAACGTGGATGATAAATTACGGAGTTGGGGATCATCTCGTAAAAGTATTCGTGAGTCGTTCCCTAAGTTTGACACTCGTGTTTTTAATCATGGTTTCCGTGAAGTGAATGAAGGTGCCCATATTATGGCGCATTGTATAGCTAATTGGAATATTCCAAATGGTCTTAATGGATATTCCTCTTATCCTTTGATTGGCCATCTTAAGTTTATGGTATGGCCGTGCTGAGTTCGGTTTGTAGCTTCGTTGTCGCTCATCGATTTACTAAGTTCTAATGCAAAGTGCTAATTTGATGGCGTGGTAGGCTTACATGAGTGGATAATAATATTATTGGTTGGGAATTATACGTAATAACATGTAGATTGGTTGCTCCCTAAGTTCACTTTTGTTTGGAATAAATGGTACTCGTAATTGAATGAAGTTTCCCATATTATGGCGCTAGTATAGCTAATTGTAATATCCATTCATCATATATCCTCCAACTACATAAAAATATAACACTAACTAATAATATAATATTATATCTATAAATAAATAAATACTCTATAAAACTCTTCTTATCCTCTCTCTTTCTTTTTCTCTTCTTTTACTACTTTCTTTTTTTTTCTCCTTTTTTATATTTTCCTTATCCTTTCTTTTACTCCCATTGTCATTATGAATATTCCTCCAACTTTACGATTGACCAAACATAAGAGAACGACATTAACCTAATTTAGATTAATAATATCTTACAAGTTTCATTTTATAAAATCACAAAAGTTTAAGAACCGAAGGGAGTTGGACGTCGGATATGGCGTGAAGAAGTCGTGTCGGATTTTAGTTTGTCACTTGCTTTCGGCATCGATTAAGTAAGGTTCTTGTGAAAAGTGATAACTTGATAGTGTGTTAGGGATTACATAACGTGGATGATAATATTAAGGAGTTGGGGATCATCTGTAAAAGTATTCGTGAGTCGTTCCCTAAGTTTGACACTCGTGTTTTTAATCATGGTTTCCGTGAAGTGAATGAAGGTGCCCATATTATGGCGCATTGTATAGCTAATTGGAATATTCCAATGGTCTTAATGGATATTCCTCTTATCTCTTTGATTGACCATCTTAAGCTGGCCGGTGTAAGACCTACTTCAGATTAAAAATATCCGGCATAGGTTCAATTAAAAAAATCATATAATTTTCGAACCGAAGGGATTTGGATGTTGGCTATGGTAGAAGCAATCGTGGTGCAGTTCGGTTTGTAGCTTGTTGTCGACCATCGATTTACTAAGGTTCTAATGGAAAGTGCTAATTTGATGGCGTGGTAGGGCTTACATGATGTGGATAATAATACTATGGAGTTGGGACTCATCTGTAAAAACATTAGTGGGTTGCTCCCTAAGTTTGACACTTGTGTTTGGAATCATGGTTACCGTAAAGTGAATGAAGTTTCCCATATTATGGCGCACAATATAGCTAATTGTAATACTCCCATTGTCATCATGGATATTCCTCCAACTTGCCGATTGACCAACTTAAGCCGAACGACTTAAGACCTAATTTAGATTAATAATATCTTACAAGTTTCATTTTATAAAATCACAAAAGTTTAAGAACCGAAGGGAGTTGGACGTCGGATATAGCGAAGGGTCGTGTCGGATTTTAGTTTGTCACTTGCTTTCGTGCATCGATTAAGTAAGGTTCTTGTGAAAAGTGATAACTTGATAGTGTGTTAGCGCATACATAACGTGGATGATAATATTACGGAGTTGGGGATGATCCGTAAAAGTATTTTTGAGGTTTTCCCTAAGTTTGACACTCGTGTTTTAAATCATTGTTACCGTGAAGTGAATGAAGGTGCCCATATTGTGGCGCATTGTATAGCTAATTGGAATATTCCAATGGTCTTAATGGATATTCCTCTTATCTCTCCGATTGACCATCTTAAGCCGGACGGTGTAAGACCTACTTCGATTAAAACTATCCATCGTGGTTCAATTAAAAAAATCATATAATTTTAAGAACCGAAGGGAGTTGGATGTCGGATATGGTAGAAGCGATCGCGGTGGTGTTCGGTTTGTAGCTTTTTGTCGCCCATCAATTTACTAAGGTTCTTATGGAAAGTGATAATTTGATTGCGTGGTAGGGCTTACATGAGGTGGATAATAATATTATGGAGTTGGGAATTATCCGTAATAACATTCGTTGGTTGCTCCCTAAGTTTCACACTATTGTTTGGAATCATGGTTACCATAATGTGAATGAAGTTTCCCATATTATGGCGCACAAGTATAGCGAATTGTAATACTCCCATTGTCATCATGGATATTCCTCCAACTTTCCGATTGACCAACATAAGCCGAACGACTTAAGACCTAATTTAGATTAATAATATGTTATAAGTTTCATTTTATAAAATCACAAAAGTTTAAGAACCGAAGGGAGTTGGACGTCGGATATGGGAGAAGCAAGTCGTGTCGGATTTTAGTTTATCACTTGCTTTCGAGCATCGATTAAGTAAGGTTCTTGTGAAAAGTGATAACTTGATAGTGCGTTAGGGCTTACATAACGTGGTTGATAATACTACGGAGTTGGGGATCATCCGTAATAATATTCATGGGTTGATCCCTAAGTTTGACACTTGTGTTTGGAATCATGGTTACCATTATGTGAATGAAGTTTCCCATATTATGGCGCATAGTATAGCTAATTGTAATACTCCCATTGCCATCATGGATATTCCTCCAACTTTCCGATTGACCAACATAAGCCGAACGACTTAAGACCTAATTTAGATCAATAATATCTTACAAGTTTCATTTTATAAAATCACAAAAGTATAAGAACCGAAGGGAGTTGGACGTCGGATATGGCAGAAGAAGTCGTGTCGGATTTTAGTTTATCACTTGCTTTCATGCATCGATTAAGTAAGGTTCTTGTGAAAAGTGATAACTTGATAGTGCGTTAGGGCTTACATAAATGGTTGATAATATTACGGAGTTGGGGATCATCTATAAAAGTATTCGTGAGTCGTTCCCTAAGTTTGTCACTCATCTTTTTCAATCATGGTTACTTTGAAGTGAATGAAGGTGCCCATATTATTGCGTATTATATAGCTAATTGGAATATTCCAATGGTCTTAATGGATATTCCTCTTATCCCTTTGATTGACCATCTTAAGCCGGGCCGGTGTAAGACCTACTTCATATTAAAAATATCCGGCGAGGTTCAATTAAAAAAATCATATAATTTTCGAACCGAAGGGATTTGGATGTTGGCTATGGTAGAAGCCGTGGTGGAGTTCGGTTTGTAGCTTGTTGTCGCCATCGATTTACTAAGGTTCTAATGGAAAGTGCTAATTTGATGGCGTGGTAGGGCTTACATGATGTGGATAATAATACTATGGAGTTGGGACTCATCTCGTAAAAACATTAGTGGGTTGCTCCCTAAGTTTGACACTTGTGTTTGGAATCATGGTTACCGTAAAGTGAATGAAGTTTCCCATATTATGGCGCACGATAGCTAATTGTAATACTCCCATTGTCATCATGGATATTCCTCCAACTTTCCGATTGACCAAAATAAGCCGAACGACTTAAGACCTAATTTAGATTAATAATATGTTATAAGTTTCATTTTATAAAATCACAAATGTTTAAGAACCGAAGGGAGTTGGACGTCGGATATGGGAGAAGCTAAGCGTGTCGGATTTTAGTTTATCACTTGCTTTCGGGCATCGATTAAGTAAGGTTCTTGTGAAAAGTGATAACTTGATAGTGCGTTAGGGCTTACATAACGTGGTTGATAATACTACGGAGTTGGGGATCATCTCGTAATAATATTCATGGGTTGATCCCTAAGTTTGACACTTGTGTTTGGAATCATGGTTACCATAATGTGAATGAAGTTTCCCATATTATGGCGCATAGTATAGCTAATTGTAATACTCCCATTGTCATCATGGATATTCCTCCAACTTTCCGATTGACCAACATAAGCCGAACGACTTAAGACCTAATTTAGATCAATAATATCTTACAAGTTTCATTTTATAAAATCACAAAAGTTTAAGAACCGAAGGGAGTTGGACGTCGGATATGGTAGAAGAAGTCGTGTCGGATTTTAGTTTATCACTTGCTTTCGCATCGATTAAGTAAGGTTCTTGTGAAAAGTGATAACTTGATAGTGCGTTAGGGCTTACATAAATGGTTGATAATATTACGGAGTTGGGGATCATCTATAAAAGTATTCGTGAGTCGTTCCCTAAGTTTGTCACTCATCTTTTTCAATCATGGTTACTTTGAAGTGAATGAAGGTGCCCATATTATTGCGTATTATATAGCTAATTGGAATATTCCAATGGTCTTAATGGATATTCCTCTTATCCCTTTGATTGACCATCTTAAGCTGGTCGGTGTAAGACCTACTTCAGATTAAAAATATCCGGCAGGGTTCAATTAAAAAAATCATATAATTTTCAGAACCGAAGGGATTTGGATGTTGGCTATGGTAGAAGCAGTCGTGGTGGAGTTCGGTTTGTAGCTTGTTGTCAGCCATCGATTTACTAAGGTTCTAATGGAAAGTGCTAATTTGATGGCGTGGTAGGGCTTACATGATGTGGATAATAATACTATGGAGTTGGGACTCATCTGTAAAAACATTAGTGGGTTGCTCCCTAAGTTTGACACTTGTGTTTGGAATCATGGTTACCGTAAAGTGAATGAAGTTTCCCATATTATGGCGCACAGTATAGCTAATTGTAATACTCCCATTGTCATCATGGATATTCCTCCAACTTGCTGATTGACCAACTTAAGCTGAACGACTTAAGACCTAATTTAGATTAATAATATCTTACAAGTTTCATTTTATAAAATCACAAAAGTTTAAGAACCGAAGGGAGTTGGACGTCGGATATGGCAGAAGAAGTCGTGTCGGATTTTAGTTTGTCACTTGCTTTCAGGCATCGATTAAGTAAGGTTCTTGTGAAAAGTGATAACTTGATAGTGTGTTAAGGCTTACATAACGTGGATGATAGTATTAAGGAGTTGGGGTTCATCTGTAAAAGTATTCGTGAGTCGTTCCCTAAGTTTGACACTCGTCTTTTTAATCATGGTTTCCGTGAAGTGAATGAAGGTGCCCATATTATGGCGCATTGTATAGCTTATTGGAATATTCCAATGGTCTTAATGGATATTCCTCTTATCTCTTTGGTTGACCATATTAAGCTGGCCGGTGTAAGACCTACTTCAGATTAAAAATATCCGGCAGGGTTCAATTAAAAAAATCATATAATTTTCGGAACCGAAGGGATTTGGATGTTGGCTATGGTAGAAGCAGTCGTGGTGAAGTTCGGTTTGGAGCTTGTTGTCAGCCATCGATTTACTAAGGTTCTAATGGAAAGTGCTAATTTGATGGCGTGGTAGGGGTTACATGATGTGGATAATAATATTATGGAGTTGGGAGTCATCTGTAAAAACATTCGTGGGTTGCTCCCTAAGTTTGAAACTTGTGTTTGGAATCATGGTTACCGTAAAGTGAATGAAGTTTCCCATATTATGGCGCACAGTATAGCTAATTGTAATACTCCCATTGTCATCATGGATATTCCTCCAACTTGCCGATTGACCAACTTAAGCCGAACGACTTAAGACCTAATTTAGATTAATAATATCTTACAAGTTTCATTTTATAAAATCACAAAAGTTTAAGAACCGAAGGGAGTTGGACGTCGGATATAGCGAAGCAGTCGTGTCGGATTTTAGTTTGTCACTTGCTTTCAGGCATCGATTAAGTAAGGTTCTTGTGAAACGTGATAACTTGATAGTGTGTTAGCGCATACATAACGTGGATGATAATATTACGGAGTTGGGGATGATCTGTAAAAGTATTTTTGAGGTTTTCCCTAAGTTTGACACTCGTGTTTTAAATCATTATTACCGTGAAGTGAATGAAGGTGCCCATATTGTGGCGCATTGTATAGCTAATTGGAATATTCCAATGGTCTTAATGGATATTCCTCTTATCTCTCTAATTGACCATCTTAAGCTGGACGGTGTAAGACCTACTTCAGATTAAAACTATCCATCAGGGTTCAATTAAAAAAATCATATAATTTTAAGAACCGAAGGGAGTTGGATGTCCGATATGGTAGAAGCAGTCGCGGTGGTGTTCGGTTTGTAGCTTTTTGTCAGCCATCAATTTACTAAGGTTCTTATGGAAAGTGATAATTTGATTGCGTGGTAGGGATTACATGAGGTGGATAATAATATTACGGAGTTGGGAATTATCTGTAATAACATTCGTTGGTTGCTCCCTAAGTTTGACACTTGTGTTTGGAATCATGGTTACCATAATGTGAATGAAGTTTCCCATATTATGGCGCATAGTATAGCTAATTGTAATACTCCCATTGTCATCATGGATATTCCTCCAACTTTCGATTGACCAACATAAGCCGAACGACTTAAGACCTAATTTAGATTAATAATATGTTATAAGTTTCATTTTATAAAATCACAAAAGTTTAAGAACCGAAGGGAGTTGGATGTCGGATATGGTAGAAGCAGTCGTGGTTGAGTTCGGTTTGTAGCTTGTTGTCAGTCATCGATTTACTAAGGTTCTAATGCAAAGTGCTAATTTGATGGCGTGGTAGGGCTTACATGATGTGGATAATAATATTATGGAGTTGGGAATCATCTGTAAAAACATTCGTGGGTTGCTCCCTAAGTGTGACACTTGTGTTTGGAATCATGGTTCCCGTAAACTGAATGAAGTTTCCCATATTATGGCGCTAGTATAGCTAATTGTAATACTCCCATTGTCATCATGGATATTCCTCCAACTTTCTGATTGACCAACATAAGCTGAACGACTTCAGACCTAATTTAGATTACTAATATCTTACAAGTTTCATTTTAGAAAATCACAAAAGTTTAAGAACCGAAGGGAGTTGGACGTCGGATATGGCAGAAGCAGTCGTGTCGAATTTTAGTTTGTCACTTGCTTTCAGGCATCGATTAAGTAAAGTTCTTGTGAAAAGTGATAACTTGATAGTGTGTTAAGGCTTACATAACGTGGATGATAATATTAAGGAGTTGGGGTTCATCTGTAAAAGTATTCGTGAGTCGTTCCCTAAGTTTGACACTCGTCTTTTTAATCATGGTTTCCGTGAAGTGAATGAAGGTGCCCATATTATGGCGCATTGTATAGCTTATTGGAATATTCCAATGGTCTTAATGGATATTCCTCTTATCTCTTTGGTTGACCATATTAAGCTGGCCGGTGTAAGACCTACTTCAGATTAAAAATATCCGGCAGGGTTCAATTAAAAAAATCATATAATTTTCAGAACCGAAGGGATTTGGATGTTGGCTATGGTAGAAGCAGTCGTGGTGAAGTTCGGTTTGGAGCTTGTTGTCAGCCATCGATTTACTAAGGTTCTAATGGAAAGTGCTAATTTGATGGCGTGGTAGGGCTTACATGATGTGGATAATAATATTATGGAGTTGGGAGTCATCTGTAAAAACATTCGTGGGTTGCTCCCTAAGTTTGAAACTTGTGTTTGGAATCATGGTTACCGTAAAGTGAATGAAGTTTCCCATATTATGGCGCACAGTATAGCTAATTGTAATACTCCCATTGTCATCATGGATATTCCTCCAACTTGCTGATTGACCAACTTAAGCTGAACGACTTAAGACCTAATTTAGATTAATAATATCTTACAAGTTTCATTTTATAAAATCACAAAAGTTTAAGAACCGAAGGGAGTTGGACGTCGGATATAGCAGAAGCAGTCGTGTCGGATTTTAGTTTGTCACTTGCTTTCAGGCATCGATTAAGTAAGGTTCTTGTGAAACGTGATAACTTGATAGTGTGTTAGCGCATACATAACGTGGATGATAATATTACGGAGTTGGGGATGATCTGTAAAAGTATTTTTGAGGTTTTCCCTAAGTTTGACACTCGTGTTTTAAATCATTGTTACCGTGAAGTGAATGAAGGTGCCCATATTGTGGCGCATTGTATAGCTAATTGGAATATTCCAATGGTCTTAATGGATATTCCTCTTATCTCTATGATTGACCATCTTAAGCTGGACGGTGTAAGACCTACTTCAGATTAAAACTATCCATCAGGGTTCAATTAAAAAAATCATATAATTTTAAGAACCGAAGGGAGTTGGATGTCCGATATGGTAGAAGCGATCGCGGTGGTGTTCGGTTTGTAGCTTTTTGTCGGCCATCAATTTACTAAGGTTCTTATGGAAAGTGATAATTTGATTGCGTGGTAGGGCTTACATGAGGTGGATAATAATATTATGGAGTTGGGAATTATACGTAATAACATTCGTTGGTTGCTCCCTAAGTTTCACACTATTGTTTGGAATCATGGTTACCATAATGTGAATGAAGTTTCCCATATTATGGCGCATAGTATAGCTAATTGTAATATTCCCATTGTCATCATGGATATTCCTCCAACTTTCTGATTGACCAAAATAAGCTGAACGACTTAAGACCTAATTTAGATTAATAATATGTTATAAGTTTCATTTTATAAAATCACAAAAGTTTAAGAACCGAAGGGAGTTGGACGTCGGATATGGGAGAAGCAGTCGTGTCGGATTTTAGTTTATCACTTGCTTTCGTGCATCGATTAAGTAAGGTTCTTGTGAAAAGTGATAACTTGATAGTGCGTTAGGGCTTACATAACGTGGTTGATAATACTACGGAGTTGGGGATCATCTGTAATAATATTCATGGGTTGATCCCTAAGTTTGACACTTGTGTTTGGAATCATGGTTACCATAATGTGAATGAAGTTTCCCATATTATGGCGCATAGTATAGCTAATTGTAATACTCCCATTGTCATCATGGATATTCCTCCAACTTTCTGATTGACCAACATAAGCTGAACGACTTAAGACCTAATTTAGATCAATAATATCTTACAAGTTTCATTTTATAAAATCACAAAAGTTTAAGAACCGAAGGGAGTTGGACGTCGGATATGGCAGAAGAAGTCGTGCCGGATTTTAGTTTATCACTTGCTTTCAGGCATCGATTAAGTAAAGTTCTTGTGAAAAGTGATAACTTGATAGTGTGTTAAGGCTTACATAACGTGGATGATAATATTAAGGAGTTGGGGTTCATCTGTAAAAGTATTCGTGAGTCGTTCCCTAAGTTTGACACTCGTCTTTTTAATCATGGTTTCCGTGAAGTGAATGAAGGTGCCCATATTATGGCGCATTGTATAGCTTATTGGAATATTCCAATGGTCTTAATGGATATTCCTCTTATCTCTTTGGTTGACCATATTAAGCTGGCCGGTGTAAGACCTACTTCAGATTAAAAATATCCGGCAGGGTTCAATTAAAAAAATCATATAATTTTAAGAACCGAAGGGAGGTGGATGTCGGATAGGGTAGAAGCAGTCGCGGTGGTATTCGGTTTGTAGCTTGTTGTCCGCCATCGATTTACTAAGGTTCTAATGGAAAGTGCTAATTTGATGGCGTGGTAGGGCTTACATGATGTGGATAATAATATTATGGAGTTGGGAATCATCTATAATAACATTCGTGGGTTGCTCCCTAAATTTGACACTTGTGTTTGGAATCATAGTTACCGTAAAGTGAATGAAGTTTCCCATATTATGGCGCATAGTATAGCTAATTGTAATACTCCCATTGTCATCATGGATATTCCTCCAACTTTCCGATTGACCAACATAAGCTGAACGACTTAAGACCTAGTTTAGATTAATAATATCTTACAAGTTTCATTTTATAAAATCACAAAAGTTTAAGAACCGAAGGGAGTTGGACGTCGGATATGGCGAAGCGGTCGTGTCGGATTTTAGTTTGTCACTTGCTTTCGGGCATCGATTAAGTAAGGTTCTTGTGAAAAGTGATAACTTGATAGTGTGTTAGGGCGTACATAAAGTGGTTGATAATATTACGGAGTTGGGGATCATCTGTAAAAGTATTCGTGAGTCGTTCCCTAAGTTTGACACTCATGTTTTTCAATCATGGTTACCGTGAAGTGAATGAAGGTGCCCATATTATGGCGCATTGTATAGCTAATTGGAATATTCCAATGGTCTTAATGGATATTCCTCTTATCTCTCTGATTGACCATCTTAAGCCGGACGGTGTAAGACCTACTTCAGATTAAAAATATCCGGCAGGGTTCAATTAAAAAAATCATATAATTTTAAGAACCGAAGGGAGTTGGATGTCGGATATGGTAGAAGGAGTCGTGGTGGAGTTCGGTTTGTAGCTTGTTGTCAGCCATCGATTTACTAAGGTTCTAATGAAAAGTGCTAATTTGATGGCGTGGTAGGGCTTACATGATGTGGATAATAATATTATGGAGTTGGGAATCATCTGTAAAAACATTCGTGGGTTGCTCCCTAAGTGTGACACTTGTGTTTGGAATCATGGTTACCGTAAACTGAATGAAGTTTCCCATATTATGGCGCATAGTATAGCTAATTCTAATACTCCCATTGTCATCATGGATATTCCTCCAACTTTCTGATTGACCAACATAAGGTGAACGACTTAAGACCTAATTTAGATTAATAATATCTTACAAGTTTCATTTTATAAAATCACAAAAGTTTAAGAACCGAAGGGAGTTGGACGTCGGATATGGCGAGAGCACGATCGTGTCAGACTTTAGTTTGTCACTTGCTTTCAAGCATCGATTAAGTAAGGTTCTTGTGAAAAGTGATAACTTGATAGTGTGTTAGGGCTTACATAATGTGGATGATAATATTACGGAGTTGGGGATCATCTGTAAAAAGTATTCGTGAGTCGTTCCCTAAGTTTGACACTCGTGTTTTTAATCATGGTTACCGTGAAGTGAATGAAGGTGCCCATATTATGGCGCATTGTATAGCTAATTGGAATATTCCAATGGTCTTAATGGATATTCCTCTTATCTCTTTGATTGACCATCTTAAGCTGGCCGGTGTAAGACCTACTTCAGATTAAAAATATCCGGCAGGGTTCAATTAAAAAAATCATATAATTTTCAGAACCGAAGGGAGTTGGATGTCGGATATGGTAGAAGCAGTCGTGGTGGAGTTCGGTTTGTAGCTTGTTGTCAGCCATCGATTTACTAAGGTTCTAATGCAAAGTGCTAATTTGATGGCGTGGTAGGGCTTACATGATGTGGATAATAATATTATGGAGTTGGGAATCATCTGTAAAAACATTCGTGGGTTGCTCCCTAAGTTTGACACTTGTGTTTGGAATCATAGTTACGGTAAAGTGAATGAAGTTTCCCATATTATGGCGCATAGTATAGCTAATTGTAATACTCCCATTGTCATCATGGATATTCCTCCAACTTTCTGATTGACCAACATAAGTTGAACGACTTCAGACCTAATTTAGATTACTAATATCTTACAAGTTTCATTTTATAAAATCACAAAAGTTTAAGAACCGAAGGGAGTTGGACATCGGATATGGCAGAAGCAGTCGTGTCGAATTTTAGTTTGTCACTTGCTTTCAGGCATCGATTAAGTAAGGTTCTTGTGAAAAGTGATAACTTTATAGTGTGTTAGGGCTTACATAACGTGGATGATAATATTACGGAGTTGGGGATCATCCGTAAAAGTATTCGTGAGTCGTTCCCTAAGTTTGACACTCGTGTTTTTAATCATGGTTTCCGTGAAGTGAATGAAGGTGCCCATATTATGGCGCATTGTATAGCTAATTGGAATATTCCAATGGTCTTAATGGATATTCCTCTTATCTCTTTGATTGACCATCTTAAGGTGGGCCGGTGTAAGACCTACTTCGGATTAAAAAAATATCCGGCGGGGTTCAATTAAAAAAATCATATAATTTTCGAACGAAGGGAGTTGGATGTCGGATATGGTAGAAGCCGGTCGTGGTGGAGTTCGGTTTGTAGCTTGTTGTCAGCCATCGATTTACTAAGGTTCTAATGCAAAGTGCTAATTTGATGGCGTGGTAGGGCTTACATGATGTGGATAATAATATTATGGAGTTGGGAGTCATCTGTAAAAACATTCGTGGGTTGCTCCTTAAGTTTGACACTTGTGTTTGGAATCATGGTTACGGTAAAGTGAATGAAGTTTCCCATATTATGGCGCATAGTATAGCTGATTGTAATACTCCCATTGTCATCATGGATATTCCTCGAACTTTCTTATTGACCAACATAAGCTGAACGACTTAAGACCTAATTTAGATTACTAATATCTTACAAGTTTCATTTTATAAAATCACAAAAGTTTAAGAACCGAAGGGAGTTGGACGTCGGATATGGCAGAAGCAGTCGTGTCGGATTTTAGTTTATCACTTGCTTTCAGGCATCGATTAAGTAAGGTTCGGGGGAAAAGGGGGGGGGGGGGGGGGGGGGGGGGGGGGGATAACTTGATAGTGCGTTAGAGACTACATAACGAGATGATATATTACACCCAAACAGCCCAAACACCAATCCCAAAATAAAGGCCCTCCGCTAAATCCAAGGATTGGTCCCCACCGTACCACCCACCCACAAAATCCGCAAATCTAAAAATAAGGGCTAAAATATTCACGAGTCGTCCCTATTACTCTTTACACAATATGTCCCAGCAAAAAATATCCATTAATATTCTTCTTACTCTCGGACCCAGGCGGTGCCTCTTTAAATATCAAGGGTTATTAAAAAAATCATATAATTTTAAGACCGAAGGGAGTTGGATGTCGGATATGGTAGAAGCGGTCCCGTGGTGGTGTTCGGTTTGTAGCTTGTTGTCACCCATCGATTTACTAAGGTTCTTATGGAGCTGGAAGTTCGATGGCGTGTTGCAGCTTACATGATGTGGATAATAATATTATGGAGTTGGGAATCATCTCTAATAACATTCGTGGGGTTGCTCCCTAAGTTTGAAACTTGTGTTTGGAATCATGGTTACCATAAAGTGAATGAAGTTTCCCATTATTACGCATAGGTGATAGCTTTTAATTGTAATATTCCCATTGTCATCATGGATATTCCCTCCAACTTTCCGATCGACCAACATAAGTCGAACGACTTACGAGCTAATTTAGATTAATAATATCTTACAAGTTTCATTTTATAAAAATCACAAAAGTTTAAGA
>JAUJYP020000438.1:0-16887 GCA_030674075.2 Linum usitatissimum | reverse complement strand
ATCGACTCGGGTTTCGAAGAATGACACGGACGTTTCGACCAGATCGGACAGCGCCTCCGTTGCCGCGCCCCCCGTGCCTTCTGGGCCCATCGTGCCTGCTGGGTCTGCCGTGCCTGTTACGCCCTCCACGACTACGGCCTCCCCAGCGGAGACGACCGGGTTGATGCCGGAGACGCCGGTTGGAATTACGCGCGGCGCTGCGGCGTCTGCGGATGTTGGCTCTGCGGATGTTGGCAAGGTGTCGACAGCTGGTGAGGGCACCGCGGCGACCGCAAGCTCCGGATCGGTGGCGGAGGTCGGTGCGGCACCTGCCATCGCATCGGCAGGGGCCGCAACCACATCCGCCCCCACATCCCACCGTGGGGCTGGGGAACCACCTCCTGTGGTCCAGGAAGCGAAGCTCATCCGTCGTGTAAACCCAGACTACCCGTCCGCTGCCAGAAGAGACGGAACCATCGGTTCGGTCGATCTGGAAGTAACAGTCTCACCACAGGGAGTCGTGGAGAACGCATCGGTTCTCCAGGCAACGCCGCCGGGCGTGTTCGACAATGCGGCGATGGCGGCTGTTCGGAAGTGGAAGTATGACCCGCGGTTTGTGGACGGGCTACCCGCGCAGGCGCATCTGAAAGTGCATCTGGAATTCGGGCCCAGCAAGTAGACCCGACCAACGCTGGCTGCCGCGAACTAAAGAGGTCGATATGGTGAGATCAATTGTCCTGGCCATGCTGCTGGCGTTCGCGGCGGAAAGTGCGTTCGCGCAGGCGACCCCGGGCCCCACGAAACCGGCCAGGGTCATCTCAAAAAGCCATCAGCCCGTAGGGACGCCGCACAAGGCGAGCTCGTTTGCCCCGCACCACACCCAAAGACGGGTGTTCGGCGATCCGATTCAGTCGCCTATCATGCACAGCGCACCGGCACCAAAGAAACCAGCGCCCAAAAATTGAGCTGAAGCGCGGCGCGCGGCACAGGTGCCGGCATGTCGGGTCGCATGAACGGGCACTTCGAATCGGCGGCGCGCGGCGGTAACACTGCGCGCTCGCCGGTCGTGCTACTTGTTGATCGAATCGATCGCGCGCTTGTCCGCAGCCAGTGCGGCTTCGTGAATGGCCTCCGACAAGGTCGGATGCGCGTGGATGGTCCGCTGCAGGTCTTCGCTGCTGGCTGAATACTCCATTGCCAACACCGCTTCGGCAATCAACTCGCCGGCCATCGGGCCGATGACGTGCACGCCGAGGATCTCATCATCGTCCTGGGCGGCAATCAGTTTCGCAAAGCCCTGCGCCTGTTCCATTGCCCGTGCACGGCCGCTCGCCAGGAACGGAAACACACCCACCTTGTAGGCGCGACCACTGGCCTTGACCTGCTCTTCGGTCAACCCCACCCAGGCAATTTCCGGAGCGGTGTAGATCACAGAGGGCACGGTCTTGTAGTTCACATGGGCATACTTGCCGGCAATCCGATCGGCAACCGACACGCCCTCTTCCTTGCCCTTATGGGCCAACATCGGACCGCGGACCGCATCGCCCACTGCCCAGATGCCTTCAGCGTTCGTACGGCAGTCATCATCAACCTTGATGAAGCCGCGCTCATCGAGCTGTACACCGGTCCCGTCGGCCAACAGATCTTTGGTGAACGGCCGACGACCGATGGATACAACGAGCTTGTCGACTGTCAAGATCTGTTCGCCCTTGGCATCGGTGTAGGTGACATTGACGCTGTCGCCGGAAACCTGCGCGCTGGTGACCTTCGCACCCAGACGCACATCCAATCCCTGCTTCTTGAAGTGACGCAAGGCTTCTTTTGCCAACTGTTGGTCGGCCACCGCCAGGAAGTCCGGCAGCGCTTCGAGCACCACCACTTCAGCGCCCAACCGGCGCCAGACACTTCCCAACTCGAGACCGATCACGCCGCCCCCGATCACACCGAGCTTCTTCGGCACGGCATCGATCTCGAGAGCGCCCCACGAATCAATGATGCGCTTGCCATCGAAGGGAGCGGACTTCAGCTCCATCGGCGTCGAGCCGCTGGCCAGAATCACGCTCTTGGCGGTGAGCTTTCGGCGCGTGCCGTCCGCCGCCGTGAACTCGACTTTCCGCCCAGGCAGCAGCTTCCCGTGACCCTGCAGCGCAGTCACTCCGGCCGCCTTGAACAGCGCCAGAATGCCCTGCGTCATGGTCTTGACGATGCCGGCCTTACGTTTCTGCATCTGAGCGACGTCGACTGTCACGCCCGCCGCCTTGATGCCGTGGGCGGCGAACTCGTGCTGCGCGCGGTGCAGCAGCTCGATGATTCCAACAATGCCTTTGAAGGAATGCAGCCGGCGTTCAAACACGTTCCGCCGAATGCCAGCGTACCGTCGAGGTTCTTCCACTCGTCGATGCAGGCAACGCTGAGTTTGTTCTGAGCAGCCCGGATTGCAGCCGGATAGCCGGCCGGGCCGCCGCCGATGACGACGACGTCGAATGAGTCAGCCATGAGTAGTCCTATATTCCGAGCAACATCCGACCTGGGTCTTCCAGGCCTTCTTTGATCGCCACGAGGAACTGCACCGCTTCGCGGCCGTCAATGATGCGGTGATCGTAAGTGACCGCCAGGTACATCATCGGACGGATCGCGATCTGGCCGTTCACCACCATGGGCCTTTCCTGGGTCTTGTGCATACCCAGAATGGCGCTTTGTGGCGCATTTACAATAGGCGTTGACAGCAGGGAGCCGAACACGCCGCCATTGGTGATCGTGAATGTGCCGCCAGTGAGATCCTCGATGGCAATGGTGCCTTCGCGGGCCTTCTTCGCGTACAGCGCAATTTCTTTTTCGATATCGGCAAAGCTCTTGGCATCCGCATCTCGCACGATGGGCACCATCAGGCCGCGATCCGTCGAGACGGCAACGCCGATGTCGTAATACTCGTGATAGAGAATGTCGGTGCCATCCACCGAGGCGTTGATGACCGGGAATTTCTTGAGGGCTTCAATGGATGCCTTCACGAAGAACGACATGAAGCCGAGCTTCACGCCATGTTCCTTCTCGAAGCGATCCTTGTGACGCGCGCGGAGTTCTTGTACTGCGGTCAGGTCGACCTCATTGAATGAAGTCAGAAGCGCTTGGGTGGACTGAGCGTCAACGAGCCGCTGTGCGATGCGCGCCGCAGGCGCGTCATCGGAACGTTGTTCGCTGCGAGCGCCAGGAGCCGCTGGGCGCGCGCCTGGCGTGGGAGCACGGGCCGCAGGCGCTGAGCTGCCCTGAGCCGCCGCCGAAGAAGCTGAGGCGCCGAGGCCCGCGCTCGCGCCGCCGGTAGCCGCCCCGCCGGCCGCCACAGCGCCACCGGCCGAGCCGCCATTGGGCTGCTTCCCCAGGAACCCAACCACATCCGACTTCGTGAGCCGGCCGTCCTTACCCGAGCCGGGAATGGCCGCCGGGTCGAGATTGTTCTCTTCCACCAGCCGTCGAACCGACGGACTCAGCTTGCCGGAGTCCTTTTCCTCACTGACAGTTGCCGCCGGAGCGGCCTTTGCGGCGGCAGCGGCCGGCTTGGCGGCGGCGCCCGCGGCTGCCTCATCAATCACGGCCAGCACCTGGCCACTGGTGACAGTGGTGCCGCTTTGAATGCGGATCTCTTTGATGACCCCGTTCAAGGGCGCCGGCACTTCGAGCACCACCTTGTCGGTCTCGAGATCGGCGAGATTCTCATCGCGACTCACGCTGTCGCCGGGCTGTTTGTGCCAGGCAACCAAAGTGGCATCCGCCACAGACTCGGGGGAGCTGTGGCACTCGTATTTCAGTTGTCATTATTTAGAGCTCTTTCGCATCACAGGCGCCGGTTGGCCCGAGGCAGCCACCGCCGGAGCCGGTGTTGGTGTCGCCGCCTGCACTGGCGCATTGCCCGTGAGGCGCGTGGTTTCCCGAGCGGAATCCTCGGTCGTCGTTGCCCGCAAAGCCGCGTCAGTCAGCGCGTTTTGCTCGGCCTCATGAATTTTCGCAATACCCGTGGCCGGTGCCGCGGCCGGAGCGCGGCCAGCGTACAGCACCGTGCGGCGCGCACCCAGTGGCTCCTGCAAGCGATGCCGGATCTGGTACCACGCGCCCTGGTTCTGCGGCTCTTCCTGACACCACACAACCTCGCGCGCGTTGCTGTAGCGATTCAGGATGGCTTCGTATTCGTCGGTTGGGAAGGGATACAACTGCTCGATGCGCACCAACGCCACATCGCGAATGCCGTCCTTGCGACGCGCCTTCAACAAGTCGAAATAGACTTTGCCGCTGCAGAACACCAGGCGCCGGATCTGGGCCGGGGCGAGATCGTCCGCTTCGTCGATGACGCGCGCAAAGCTGCCCCGGGTGAGATCCTCCAGCGAGGACACTGACATCTCGTGCCGCAACAGGCTCTTCGGCGTCATTACAATGAGAGGCTTGCGGAATGCCTGCAACATCTGCCGACGCAGCATGTGAAACATCTGCGCCGGAGTGGACGGCACGCACACCTGCATGTTGAATTCAGCGCACAACTGCAGGAATCGCTCCAGGCGTGCGGATGAATGTTCGGGACCCGCTCCCTCGTAACCGTGCGGCAGGAATAGCGCAAGGCCGCAAAACCGCTCCCACTTCGCCTCACCTGAGCTGATGAACTGGTCGATGATGACCTGAGCACCATTGGCGAAATCACCGTACTGCCCCTCCCACACCACGAGCGCATTCGGCTCGGTTGTGGAATAGCCGTACTCGAATCCCATTACAGCCTCTTCCGACAGCACCGAGTCGATCACCTGCACGCGCGGCTGGTGCTCGGCAATGTGTTGCAAAGGAGTGTAGGTCGCATCGCTGTTCTGATCGTGCAGAACCGCATGTCGATGGAAAAAGTGCCACGGCCGCTGTCCTGACCCGAAATGCGGACCGAGAAGCCGTCTTCAATGAGCGCCGCGTAGGCCAGCGTCTCGGCGGATCCCCAGTCGAGCGGCATCTCACCGGCGTACATTTTCTTCCGGTTGAGCATCATCTGCGCAACACGCGGATGCAGGCTGAAGCCTTCCGGAATGCTCGTGACGCGATCACCGAGCGAACGCAACCGGCGAGCTTCCACGCCGGATTGCACCCGCTCCGTCCAATCGATCTGAGCGTACGGCGTCCAATCAACCGTGTATTTGTTCCCGATCAAGCCGAGCGAAGCGCGCGCTTGCGGGCGGCCCTCATCCAAGCCCGTTCGATACTGCTCCATCATGCCGGTGGCATCAGCTTCAGTAATGACGCCTTCGGCAATCAGCTTGTCCGCATAGAGCTTGCGGGCTGTCGCATGCTGGCGAATGACCCGGTACATCACCGGCTGAGTGGCTGCCGGCTCGTCGGCTTCGTTGTGACCGTGACGCCGGTAGCAAACGAGATCAATCACCACATCCTTGTGGAACTTCATGCGGTATTTGAGCGCGAGACGCGAAACAAACACCACCGCTTCCGGATCGTCCGCATTCACGTGGAAGATCGGCGCTTCGAGCATCTTGGCCACATCCGAGCAGTAGATGGTCGAACGCGTGTCGCTCGGGTTCGAGGTGGTGAAGCCAACCTGGTTGTTGATGACCAGGTGAACCGTACCGCCAGTGTAGTAACCCCGGGCCTGGGACAACTGCATGGTCTCCATGACCACACCCTGTCCGGCGAATGCCGAATCACCGTGTACGACGATCGGCAGCACGCGCTGACCCTTCTCATCGCCGCGCCGTTCCTGGCGGGCGCGAACAGAGCCTTCAACCACCGGGTTGACCACCTCGAGGTGCGAGGGGTTGAAGGCGAGAACCAGGTGGACCGTTGCCGCTCGCTGTCTTCAGGTCGGCAGAGAAGCCCTTGTGGTACTTCACATCGCCCGAGCCCTTGAGCTTTTTGAGGTCGTAGACGCCCTCAAACTCCGAAAACAGCACGGAGGGTGACTTGCCCAGTAGATTGACGAGGACATTCAACCGGCCACGGTGGGCCATGCCGATGACCGCTTCTTCAACTCCAGCTGCGCCCGCGCTCTGGATGAGGTCATCCATCAACGCGACGAATGAGTCGCCACCTTCCAGGGAGAACCGCTTCTGTCCCACGTACTTGGTGTGCAGGTACCGCTCGAGGCCCTCGGCCGCCGTGAGCTGCCAGAGGATGTTGCGGCGCTCTTCGGTCGTAAACTGGCCGGCAAGGCGCCCGGACTGGAACTGATCCTGCAGCCAAAGTCGTTCATCCGAGTCGGACACATGCGCGAACTCGGCGCCGATGGTTCCCCCGTAGATGAACTCGAGTTGGGCGAGGATGTCGCGCAACTTCTCCCGTTTCGGCACGGCACCATTGCGGCTGCCGGTGAAAAACTCGGTATCCAGGTCGCCTTCGGACAGCCCGAAGTACGGCAGCTCCAGCACCCGGGGCCGGGGGCGGACCGTCAGCCCCAGGGGATCGACCTTGGCCACTAGGTGGCCGCGATTCGTCCAGATCTGGATCAGACGCGATACTGCGGCCTGTTTGGCCGCGTTGTCGGGGGCGCCGGCTGCGGGGGCGGCGCCGACCGGCGCCAGGCCCTTCGGTAGACGTGCCCTGGCGGCGATATCCGCCTGAATCTGACCATGCGACCGTTCACCGGCCGCGGGAGGGGCCATCCGCTCAAAATAACCGCGCCAGCGTGCGTCTACGCTTGCCGGATCACGGAGATATTGTTCGTAGAGGCCTTCGAGAAAATCGGCGTTGCCGCCGTAGAGGGGTGTGGGTTCGAGCATGCGGGGAAAAGTAGCAGTAAGTCGCTAGTTTAACGGAATGCGTCGCCGGATGAAACGAACGTGGCCGGCCGGGGGCGCATTCCACCCCATTTGAGAGACGTCAAAACGTGAGGAGCGTCTCCTCCAGAAGCTTCAGCTCGTAAACAATCAGTGTTCCGTAGCCTATGAGAACCGCGAACAGCAGACAGCTGACCGGTATTCGCCCAAACGCGCGCATGCGAGCAGCCAGCGTGAGCAGCACGACACCCCCCGCCGTCATTCCTACTTTGATCAGCGTGAAGATCAGCGCCGAGCCGCCGACGATGGGGGCCATTACCGGATTCACTTCGTAGGCCCCGTGGGACATCAGGCTCAGTGTCAGTGCAGCATCAACGCACGACAGAACGACGATGGACATGGCCACGGCCAGCCAGATCGGATGATGCCAGTCGAGATCGCGTAATGATCGAGCGTCTGTTCGCCGAGGACTTCGCCGACGCGGATTGAAGCTACCGTAGAAAAGCGAATAAAGGGTCCGCTTGCGACGGTCGGGTGAACTGCGACGCTCGGCCGGACTCGCTACCGCAATCCCGGCGGATGGATGTGACATATCTATTTGTTCTGGCACTTCGGCTACATCAACCATCTCTGGCTTCATCTGCGCGCATCCATACGGACTGGTTGATTCCTGCATCGGAACCTTCCCCTCACGCACCATTGTAGCTGCGTCGCGATCGACAGGCAGAAAACCCGCGTGATGTGCCTCACATCCCGGGCGTGGCGAATATTAAGTAAGGCAGTCCTCAGATCACAATGTTGACGGCCGCGACCGGGATCACCACAGCCGTCGCGTTCCGGCCGGCTGTGGTGAGCTTGGCGCCGGCAATCACACCGACGCGGCTGTTGAAGTTATATTCGATCGCAGGCGCCAGGCTCCACGTGTGGCCCGGACCCGTATCGAGGTTGAGCCCCGAGCCGTAGACATGGGTGCTGCCGTCATGCTCATAGACGACATCCATGGCCAACACCCAGTTGCGCGTCAGACTGTATTCCGCCGCGGCGTTCGCCACTGCTACATTGCCTGGGCGTGCCCTGCCCCGAAAGCCCTCACTGGTTCCATACACGCTGACATCACGGACGCCCGCCGAACCTGAGATGGCATAGGACACATCAAAGCGTGTCCGCAAGATGCGCCCATTCGGCATCCAGAAGAAATACTGGGAATACAGCGCCACGTTGGTAGCGTAAGTGCCCTGGCCGTGGCCATCGGCCGGCCGGTCGCCGAGCCGGTCGTATTTGCCGGTGGGCAGGGTTTCCTGCAACACGACAGCGGTGGTAGGAACCCAGCTTCCCTCTTCGAAGCGGGTGAGACCGTACTGGGCCTGCACGCTCAGATCGCCAATGCCGATCTTCGAGCTGTCGCGTCCAACACTCACGTCGTTGAAACCAAAACGTGGAATCAAGCCCACCCCGATCTTGTCGGTCAGGCCGTAAAGAAGATAGCTCTGCGAGCCGAACGAGTTCGCGTGCGCCACCGGTTGGCGGTTGCCGGCGTTGTCATAGTGACCCTGCGGTATCGCATCGAACACATAGGGCTCGATGAGAAAGTGACCGGGTGTGAGCGAACCCGGCGAGGCCGCCAGCAGCGGCCCCGTCCACCAAGCATCATCGCGTGACTGACGGACGTCGGGCGAGTCGGCCGGTCCTGAGTTGTCAGGCGTTGGAACGCCGTTCGCGACACCTGTACACAGCAGTAGAACAATCGCAGCGGCGTTGGATCTCATGACGCAGGCAAGCGTAACGCTTCATCCCGTTTGCAGGCTAATGGTCGGGATGATTCTCCAAAAGTGGCCCCAGGGGCACCACCCGCTTCTTGCTACGCCGGCAGAAAGCCCACGCTTTTCATGAGACCCGTGGCCTTGCCGGGCGTCACCATCTTCAGGATCTCCCGATCCGATGTGGACAGCGCGGGACTGCGTATGTAGAGCAATGCTGCCGGCACGAACACCACCAGCCCCATCACGACCTGAAGCAGCGCACCTGCCGGTACGAACGCTTTCAACAGGTAACACAGCCCGACGGCACCGCTCCAGATGCCGGTACTGGACAGGATCGATGCGCGCGCATTGGTCCACGTGGCGCGGTCGCGCACGTACCACCAGACAAACAGGTTCTTCGCCGTTTGTGCCGTGCCGGCGGCGATCGCCGCTCCATAGATTCCCAACAACGGCACCAGCAGGAACATGGCGAGCACGTTGTAGGCGGCAAACAGTTTGCTCAACAACAGCACGTGCGCCTTCTCTTCGTATTGCGCCACGAGCGAGACCGGATCGGCGATCGCGTTCAGGATGGCGAATGCCATCATCACCGGCAGCATCCAGGATCTTTCCATGAACTTGCCGTGAAAGATCAGTTGCACGATCTCATGGTGATAGGCCGTTGCAAAGGCCAGCGCCGGCCACATCATCAGGAAGTTCATATTCATCAGGAACGAGAAGTAGCGCGGCACATTGCGGTGCGCCTGGTCCGGCGGGATGGCGTAGAACATGGGCTGGATGATGTTCTCGAACTGCTTGGCCGGCAGGAAGTTCACCACCATCTGACGCAGGCGGCTGTAGAACGAATAGATACCGACGGAAACGGTATCCAGGTAGGCGGCAATGAAGAAATTGTCGACCGTGGAGTACAGCAGGAACACCCCGGCGTCATTGAAGTTGTTGTACAACCCGTATTTGAACAGCCGCTTACGCTCATCCGGCGTCGGCACGTAGTGGCCGCGAGCCTCGGGAATCAGGCAACGCTTGTTGTAGATGTAGCGAAGCATCACGTACGCGGCGGCGTACGACAGTATGTCCGAGAGGATCGCCGCCTCAATGGTGAAGCGGTGAGTCAGATACAACGCGCCATAGGTAATCAGCCTCACGACGGACAGCACTGTGGTCGAGCCGACGCTGTACCGGTGCATCATGTGGGACGCGAGCGCGAGCTGCAGGATGCGCGACTGGAACTGGATCAGGATCAACAGGGAGAACAGCGCGAAGCTGCCACGGTACGGGGTGAGCTTGAACAACGGCGCGACCAGGTTCCAACATAACAGCACGACACAGACCAGCAGTATGTTGGTGGAGAGCCGCCCCAGGGCGATCCAGCGCATCAGCCAGGCGGCGCCCTTCTTGTTGCCGGCGCGCAGATATTCCGGCTGATAGCGCTGCATGACCTGTTCGAGCCCGAGGGACAGCAGCGTGCCGATGACCGGTATGAATGTATACAACAGGCTGTAGACACCGAAGTCCTTCTCGGTCATGCCGCGCACCTGCACGACCAGGGCGAGCGGGGTTGTGATTTGCGAGACCAGGCGAAAGGCGACCGTATCAATCAGCGAGCGGCGCGCGCGGCCGCCGGTATAAATAGGTGCATCCATTTGAATCAGCTGCGTCCGCGCAGACCCATGCGCCGCGCCACGGTCTTGGCGCTCAAATACGCCCACGCCGGAAAATTGCTCAGCAAGCCCGAGACCGCACTCAGGGGCGATTTTTTTATCCGTCCAAATTCGAGCTGCACCCGGCTCTGCTCATTGAGTGCGTACAGGACTTCATTTTTTTCCAGATCTCTTTGCGCATCTGATGTGTCTGCACCATGTCGATCTCGCGGCCACCCGCTCCCTTGTGCTTGTCGTAGGGGTTCACGCAGGTCACTTCATCAACAACCGCAACGCGCTCTTCCAAGTCAGTACCCAGGGTATGCAGGAACCACCAATCCGTGCCGTAACCGACCAGCTCCGGGTCATAGACACGCATGAACGCATCGAGCTTGTCGCGCCGGAACAAGGGGCAGGCCATTTCCACAAAATTGGTATACCTGAGCTTGGCGGTGGGGCGCACGGCTGTTATCCCCCAACTGATCTTTCCAGACAGGCGAAAGGCCGGCTGCAGCGCCCACAGGTCCTGCTCGCGTCGGATCTCGAACAGGCGTGTAATGCCTGTGGCATCGATCACGATGTCATCATCCATCACCATCACGGCCTCATAGCGGGCGAACCGCTCAGGCCACTGCCCATAGCAGTAATGCAGGTTCTGGAACTTCGACCCCTTGCGAGCCAGGTAAAGGTCCGACACGTCCTGGAACATTCCGGCGCGATCACCGTAGTACACTGTCCACAAATCGAAATCGCGCCGCCCTTGCAGCCAGTTCCGCAGGTTTGAACGGTTGCCGGCCGAGGTAAAAACGAGATTGTTCGAATGGGACCCCGAAGTGCTCGCTGCAGTCAGTTCCATGGGTTTATTTGCATGAATCCCCATCACGACATAATCGGTTTGCCGCCCCGGGGGCCGGCAGTATAGAGCGGATTGCGCCCACGTACGCGCGCAGATGACCTCAACTGAGCAGTAGAATCACGGGAGTCCGTATTGTCAGCGATTGCATGCCGGCTGTATTACCAGTCGGCGAGCCCCCACATTCAGCAGCTCTACACCGGCTTTCGGCTGTTGCATGGAAGCGGATTTCTGCGCCTGTCGCAGGAGCGGCGGCGCTCTCCCGTCGCCTACTCGAGCGATGCTCCGCACTTGAGGGACGCGGGGCACGCACACCTGGATGTACTCGTGGGCGGGAAGCTTCGGCTCCACTTTGATACACATGATGCGGAAGAGCTGGCGCTGAGTGAGCTGGACCGCTGTGACTTCTACTTCAAGCGCTCCTGGCAGCCGACGCTCGTCAACTCGCTGCCACCCGAACAGCGCTCCCGGGTCCTGCCTCTGGGCTTGAACTATCGGGTGCTCCCGGATGTGGTCGACCTGTTCGCGCTCCGGCGGGCACTGAACTTGACGGGCCTGTCACGGGCGACACTGCGCGGGTTCAAGCAGGCCCTCGATGTCAACAACCAGTTTGGATTTCAACCGCGCCTGCGGATGATGCAAGCGGCTCCGGACCTGCGCGCCGACCCGAACGTGCTGTTTCTCGTCGCCGCTTACGATCCCTACGACGATCCGTCGCGGAGTCAGGAAAAGATCGACGACCGCATTTTCATCAACGAGACCCGTGCGCGCTGTATCAGGTTGTTGAAGGACGCACTCGGGCCGCGCTTTACGGGTGGCTTCAGCCCGAGCCGGTATGCCACGGAAGAATATCCGGACCTGGTGGTTGCGGGCGAATCCACCTCGCAGCTCCAGTACCTGCGAACCCTGAGCTCGTTCCCCATTTGCGTAGCGACCACCGGCCTGCACGGATCCACCGGTTGGAAACTGGCCGAGTATGTCGCCTTCTCCAAGGCCATCCTGTCCGAGCGGCTGATATACGTCGTTCCGGGAGCGCTTGCTCCAGGCAACAACTACATCGAGTTCACGTCGCCCGAGGAGTGCCTGAACGGCGCGGTCCGCCTGATTGAAGATGTGGCGCTCAGACAGAAGCTGATGCAGAGTAACGCCGCCTACTATCGTGACTATCTGCGCCCGGACGCGTTGGTCCGGAATGCGTTGACTACCGCACTAGAACAGGGATGAGCGTTGCGGTCCTGGCAAGCCCAATCTGGGTGTCCCCGTGCGGATGCCCAAGAGTATTTTTACCGGCCGCTACCGTTCAGAGCTGGTCACTGACCACAGCGGTTGGCGAGCTTTCCACTCCATCCGCATTCACCGCAGTCACGGCGAAATAGCGCGGGCCGTCGTCCAGATAACTGATCAAGAGGTACGGCTGCACTGCGGTGGTGAAATAGTACGGCTGTAGCGTGTCGGGAGAACTTCCGCAGTAGATGTAGAAGCCAAAGAGATCAGTATCGAGACTACCGTCAACGTTCTCGAGTGGCGTCAACCACGTCAGCAGCACCGTTTTCGGCACAGGGAGAGTGTCTGCAAACGCCGACGAAACCAGACAGACACAAGACAACACGGCGGCGCCGAGTAGCCGCGAGCAATTGAGTTTCATGATGAGTCCCACCCCAAAAACGTGTGCGAGGTCGCGTTTTAACCGGTGAGTGTGACCGTCACGTAACAGATTGTTGAACAGTCCGCGCCGCTGTCGCCGGCCGGAGTCAGTGTTATTTACAAGTGTCGCTGACTGGAGTCAGTGTTATTTACTGACTTCGAGGATCCTGGCGAGGCGGGTTTCGGCGTCCGTGCGAACTCGGAACTCCACGCGGCGTGAGCGTGCAACATCCTCCTCACCCTTGCCGTCAACAATCAGCCGGGATGAGGACAGGCCGTTTGCTGTTACGTATCGGCGCAGCCACGCGAGCTGCTCACGGTCCGCCGGTAGGCTCATGACGTACGCCAATGTCGAACGCGTCCGGGCCTGAGATAGCTCCATGTTGAGAAAGTACGCCTGATCGGGCGAGGTGCTGCCGTTCCAGACCGATGAGGTGTGACCTTCGATGCGCACCTCGCTGATGGAGTCGCGGTATTTCTTTGAAGTTAGAATGCGCACATAGCGCGGAAAGAAGTCCTGCAGAATGGACTGGAATTCGGGCTTGAGCTCGCTGCTGCCGGGCGCGAACAGCACTTCGGGTTCGGAGAAACGGATGGTGAGATCGGTCTTCAGCAGTTGCGCCTTCCACTTGGGCAGATCGGTGCTGAACTCCCGGTGCAGATCCTCGAACAGGGCATCCTTGATTTCACTGTAGGCGACGGCGACGTTCTTGATGCGCGCCGCATCCGCCTCCACCTGCATCATGTACGACACCGCAATCAACAGGAAAATGACCATGAGGCCTGTCATGAGGTCGGTGAGCGGGATCCAGTGGCTCTCCTCGCCGACCGCGCTGGTGGTCGTCTCTTCCATACTCATCCGCCGCGGGCGCGGCGCCCCACAGAATCAGTGATGTCCTTGTTGGCATCTGCAATCGCCGCCGCCAACAGCGAGGCCAACTGCTGGTTGTGAGCCTGTATGGATTGTGCCGCGTTTTTGAGGATGGCGGTCATGGCATCCTGATTCGCCCGCACGCCCTGCTCGATCTGGCGGGTCATGGCCGTGATGTTCTGCTCCAGGGTCGGCAGGCCCTTGGAGGCATGATTGATCAATTCTCCCAGTGTGGACATCGAAAAATTCAACTGCTCTTTTTCCGTATTCAACGCCACCAGCAGGCGCTTCAAGGACAGGGCAACCTCGGTGAACTCCTGCGACCGGCGCACGACCTCTGTGAAACGCGCTGCGGCTTCGGTCATGGACTGGCGTACTTCGGTCTCCTGCGCAATCAGCGCCGACAGCTGCTCGCCATACTGCGCCTGCCAGGTGACCAGCTTCTCCACCGCCGCGTTCAGGTGTTTGAAGTTCTCACCGAACTGATCGTTCACCTGGCTGTTGAAGTCGTGGACCACGGACTGCAGTGCCTGCAGCAGCGCCCGGGAATTGGTCTGGGCAATTTTCTCGGAGTACGACTCGAAGGTGGCATTCAGGCGATCCAGCCGGTAGTTGGAATCGCTGCGCAGCAGCTTGACTTGTCCGAGCAGCGTCGAGTCCTCGGAACCGGCCAGGGCGCTGTTGAGCCGGGCCAGGTATTCCGCCACGTCGTTGAGGGTGGCACCCTGCTGGTTCGAGGCCGTGGCGCCCAGTTTGGCATCCCCCCAGATGGCGAGGCGGGCCTTGATCGTGAGCGCCCAGAAGATGCCAGCCACGGAGGCCCAGAAGGAGGTGCGGATACCTTCCAGCAGGCGCGGGATACTGAGCTTGACGTCGGTGGGGTCGAAATTCAGCAAGCCCCAGGCTATGCCAATAAAGCAGAAGAAGATTCCGAGTGTCGTGAGGAAAGGGGGACCGAGGGCCGTATTGCGCCGGGTCCAGCGCACATGGAACAGGATGGCAATAACGGTGATAACGACGATGGCGGACTGGGTCAGTCCGTTCAGATTCGTCCAGATGTGATCCATAGTCCCCCCGTACTCGATCGCCAGCGGCGCTCGGGCCGGTGGATCTTCCGCAGCCGCTTCTTGGGAGCGATGCAAAGATCGTAGCCGTATGCCGTTGAGCCTACAAGACTTGGGGGCGGCGCGTCAGGGGACAACGCGGGTGGCGCCGGGCTCATGCTGCGGGAGCGAGCCCCGTGCCTGCTCGCAACCGCTTTGGCGCGCTCGGCACGGAGAAACTGGGGCCTAAGGCTCAGCCGGCTGGACGTTGGAGTGAACGCTCCAGCTGATCAATCAGTACGTTCGTGCCGTGCTCGCGCCTTCGGGGGTCATCGTGACCATCCAGGAAAACTCCCTGCTCCGTGATGACGAGGTGTGTTCCCCCTTACGGGGTGCAAGCGCAATCGTTACAAGCGAAACCGAAGTCCGCGTGTCTCCGCTGTACATGTCGTAGACATACACGATGCGCTCGTCAGGAACGATTTCGTGAAAGCGCGCATGGAATCTGCTCGTTCCGCCATCAGGACGCTGGCCAACCAGCGTTTCGTGGCCACCGACCCGAAAGTCCAATTCACGAACCCGGGCCTTCCAACCCGTGGGACCTACGAACCATCGCTCCTTGGCCTGCTTCGACGACCAGGCCGCGAAGACCTCACCCGGTGCAAAACGGAAATCGCGCTCAATGACGAATGTATTGTGGATGGTGTCGGTCATGATCGTTAGCCCGGGAAGAAATGCATGAAGGGCTCCGCTTCGCTGAGCACGCGCGCATAGGACGGGCGTTGCCTCAGACGGCCGAGGTAATTGCTCAGAGCCGGGAAGTGAGTTTTCAGCGGCATCATCTTGTCGATGAAAAACAGCGGCGGGGCCGCGGCACAATCCGCCATTGAGAACACCTCTCCACATGCCCACCGCCGAGTCGCCATCTCCCCTTCCACTACTAGCAGCGCGGTATGCAGCCGTTCCTTCGATTCGCTGACACCGATCGGGTCGTGACCATCGGCGGGCCGGAGCTTGTCGCCGACAATTTTCTGCAAGTGATAGTGCACATGAAGATCGTAGAAGCGATCGGTGGCGCGCACGTGTGCCGCGGCTTCCTCATCATCGGGCAACAGTTTGACCGGACCGGGAAAGTGACGTCCGACATATTCGATGATGGAGGTTGATTCGGGAATGGTCTGATTGCGGCTGTCGTCGCGAAGCACCGGAAACTTTGCCAGCGGCCACACTTTCTTGAACTGATCGCGCTCGTGCGGGTCGCCCAGGTTCACCACATGCGGGGTAAAAGCGATTGCATTCTCGTAGAGAGCGATCAGGGCTTGTGGCAATACGAGGACAAGGGGTGCAGATAGAGTGTGAGTGCCATTGTGTCTGTATCTCAGGTGCGTTGTTTCTTCTTGCGGTGCTTTTCTTTGAGGTAATCCTCGAGCGCATCCAACTGGGTCTCCCAGTGATGACGATACTCGTCGAACCAGCCCGCGGCGTCCTTCAACCGTTCGGCCTTCAGCTTGCAAGGACGCCACTGCGCTTCCCTGCCCCGTGCGATCAAGCCGGCCCGCTCGAGCACCTTCAGGTGTTTTGAGATCGCCGGCAGGCTCATGTCGAATGGCGCGGCAAGCTCACCCACGGAAGTCTCGCCGAGCGAAACCCTGGCGAGGATCGCGCGCCTCGTGGGGTCCGCCAGGGCGGCGAAGGTGGCGCTGAGGGGGTCGGGCATATTTAGCCGATTGGTTATTTAACCGTTCGGTAAAATACAAGGTTGATGAGCAGGCCGCAAGGGGTACCGGGCACTGATGTCTGTTGAGATCGTCAAGCTGACAACGAAGCGCCGCCTGCGGGCGGGCAGTCCGTTGAGGGAGTTCTGGCGCCCTCGACAGGGAGTTGAACCTGTGACCTACCGCTTAGGAGGCGGTCGCTCTATCCACTGAGCTACGAGGGCGCGCAGGGGGTCGCAGTTTACCCGGCGGTGCGGGGTTGTCTATTGCGGCGCGCGGGCGCCAAGAACGCCCGAGGAACCCCGCTCAGGCTTGGGATCTGCAGACTTGACATGCCGCCGGCCCCGGATGGGAAATCCGGGCGGCCCATGTACCATCGGCGCTTGGCGCAAAGGACGGGCGCGGCGAGCGCCCGGGCGTGCGCCAGGGCGAAAGTCGCGGCTGAATACGGCGCTGTACGGTCCTGCGGGAACTAGGCGTAGGATTGGGGATGCGCGACCTGCTGGCCACAGCCGTCGCGGTCGAGCCCGGGTGCCGGGATCGTAGCCTGGACGGGGTCCTCGCCGTCGAAGGACTGAGCTCAATCGAGCCGCGCGTGGGTGGTCGGTAGAGGACTACCCGGAAGACAGCGGT